>OU342631.1:60734812-60806128 GCA_910589415.1 Malachius bipustulatus | reverse complement strand
AATTTATATATATTTATATATATCGTGGGCAGGTGAATTTTGGAAAACCACTTTTTCGTGATCTGGGGATCATGATCGGTGGACATTTGATGAGTTTGGGTGATTTTCGAAAAGTGATGTCGTCCTCAATAGTGTATTTTTTTGTTAAAAAATACACTAAAACAAGTTACACATCTACACACAAATCGTAAGACCATCACTCACATACGCCGCCCCCGCTTGGCACACAATTTCATCTCCAGGGTTACACAAACTTTGCATTATTCAGAACAAGTTCTTGAACATGTCTAACAAAAACATTCAAACAGAACTAAACATCCCTCCACTAGACAAATACATAAAAGACATCACAGACACCTTCAAAGAGAGGGCTCCGCTCCTTGAGAGCGCACTAATTAACACCATGGTCATTGAGTAACTCTCTTTGACCACACCACTCCACCGTTAAACACCATTCCACCTCATGCACCCCCACTTCCACACAAACGAGCTATAGTTTAATTACTTGCTCATAACACATTGAAGTTCCCAGTCAGCAATTTGTGCCCGAACTTGGACACGACACATTTTGTTTCCAAATTGTTTGGAATTTGGTCAAATTTGGTCCAAAAACGGTTACATAATGGAAACACATATAAACTAGTTTCTAATTGGACACATTGCATAAATTCGCCATATTCTTTTGTTGAAACAGAACCGGCGCTTTAAGAAAAAATGGCCGATCCGGATTTTTTCAACATAATTTCACTTTCTGGCGAAACTTAAACTTAAAATTTAAAAACCACAATGTTATAAGTTACATAGAATACATAAGAATATAAGTTTAATTTTAAGAAAAAATGTAGCGTCTTTTTATTTATTTTTTTGTAAATATTTGAAATAATTCATTATTTTTGAGTCCCTTTCAATTTTTGAAAGTATCTTGATTATAATCATCAATTAAATTTCGTTCGCAATGAAAATTGAGGCAATACATACACGAAATGATCGATTAAAGTGGAAGTATTTCATAACAATATATTATGTAGGTATTCAAAACCATTTTATGCGCTTAATCCTTTACAAAGTACCATCTTACTACTTGTTTCTTGTATATAGTTTGTATCCAATTTGTTTCTAATCAGAAACAGTGTGAGTCCATTTGGTTTCATTTTGTGACTCAAAACAGCACCTTAGCAACAATTTGGAACAAACGGCGACCATTTGGTAACCAAATATTATAAATACTTTTGGACTTAAATCGGTCACATTTCGGTCGCATTACCGGGCACATTTCGGGCACATTTCGGTCGCATTACCGGGCTCATTGTGGGCACATTCTGGGAACATATACGTTATATTATGGGCGCATTTTAGCAACATCGACATGTCGACTTTTGTAACATTAGAGGTTTAAACACGAATATCAATTCAGTACACCAATATCTTCAGGCAAATAAACCTCACATTCTAGCACTGTGCGAAACAAAAGTCCAAGAGACGTCAAGCACAGTTAATTATCTTTATCCAGGATATGACTTTCATTCCCGATTTAGACGTAACTTCGGAATTGGCATTTTTGTCAGAAGTGACCTCTCCTGCCAGCGTGAGGAAGCCTTTGAGCCCCATGACTTCGACGTCATGTGGCTTAGGATAACAGACCGACAAACGACGAGATTTATCTGCTGTTTGTACCGACCACCCAGCGATACACAGTATAGGACACTTTTTTTGTCCCTGACAAAGACTGTTGTCGTCATACAGATAAACTACCCCAAAGCCGAGATATCCATCTTGGGTGATTTAATTGTACATAACTTCAACTGGCTTAAATACTCAAATTTCACTGATGAAGAAGGCCGTGAAGCGGAATCGTTTGCGATCAGCTGTGGTTTTACCCAGCTCGTTGATGAACCAACCCGCATTCCCGATCGCGAGGGAGAATTCGCTAGCCTGTTGGATCTGTTCTTGACCATGAACCCTCAATTATATACTATCACGGTGAAAGCCCCACTGGGTTCTTCAGACCACAAACTCGTCTCAACCTACCAGTCCTACCAATTGCTAGAAGTAAAGAAGCAAGTAAACCGCGTGTAGTCTGGCACTATAGATCTGCTAAATGGGAAGAACTCAGGGAATATTATCGAGATTTTCCATGGAGGAGTGTTTATTTCGGCTCTGATGATCCATCTGTTTGTGCTGGGGAAGTTGATCAAGTCATCCTGACGGGCATGGAAGCCTACATTCCCTTTTCAAAAAAACAGCCCTCAAACAGCAAACCTTGGTTCAACAAAAGATGCAAGGAAGCTGTCGCCTCCAAACAACTGGCTTTTCGCCGATGGCGAGAGAGCCCCGACGGCATAAACCACCACAATTTCATCCTTGCTCGAAACAGATGTAAAGAAATAATAGATCAAACCAAGGAAACTCACAACCAAAGAATTAGGAACAAACTTCTCTCCTGCCCTAACGGTTCGAAATCTTTTTGGTCTGTAACTAAGGCAGTCAGCCAGAACTTCACCAGATCCACGATTCCACCACTTACACGGATAGACGGGTCTATCACATCTACGGCTTCTGAGAAGGCGAACTTGTTGGCGGGAATCTTTTCTTCATACCTTCCGTCGACTTTCGGGGAAGAACTCCGCCAAGGATCCCTTCCGTGGAGTCCAAAATGTCAGACATTGTTTTCCGACAGCGTGTCATAAAGAGCATTATGTTAGCCTTAGACCCAAACAAAGCTTCTGGGCCCGATGACGTACCTGTTATCGTACTTAAAAAATGCGCCACTGAGCTGTCATCTGTTTTCTGTCGACTTTTCAATCTGTCGTATAAAAAGGGAATATTTCCTGCATGCTGGAAATGTGCACGAATCCAACCTATTCCCAAGAAAGGCAAAAAAACTATACCAAACAACTATCGACCAGTGGCACTGCTTTAAGTAATATCTAAGATTATGGAGAAAGCTATTAACCAACATCTTTTAAAGTACTTGGAAGGAGCTAATATAATCAGCGACCACCAATTTTTTTTTTGCAAGTTACAAGTTTTGCCGACGACAGTACACTCATATCTTCTTATACCTTAGATGCGCGAACATCTGCCATCGACGCACAGTCTCGCAGGGAGCAAGAAGTTGCCATACTTAACAATGACCTGCGGGACATTCTAGCTTGGGGCGATAGAAACCAAGTTCAATTTAATGCTGGAAAAACCCAAGCAGTCATCTTCTCCAAAAAGGCCAACGTTTTGGGGCCAGATATGGTGATGGCGGGACACTCTCTTACTCCAGCGTCATCTCTTCGTTTACTTGGAGTGAGCCTCGGAGCGAACATGTCTTGGCATGATCATGTTGCAGGTCTGGCAAAGAGTGCTTCTCAAAAACTTGGAACACTCTTCCGCACGAAGAAATTTTATACACCACAACAGCTTCTCCTCTTATACAAGGCTCAAATCCGACCATCCTTGGAGTACTGCTCACATGTTTGGAGCTCAGCTCCTAAACATACGCTGAGACTACTCGACTCTATCCAGAAAAGAGCCATACACTTGATTGAGGACCCAGATTTGACAAAAAATTTAGACACTCTCGAACATCGGAGAAGAGTAGCTGACCTGAGTCTGTTTTACAGATATTTTTATGGAAAGTGTTCAAGGGACGTGGCCCGCTTGATCCCACCAAGATCAAGACCGGGCAGAAATACACGCCGAGCCGCAGACGCTCATCCGTATCAGGTTCAGCTCGTTACACCTCGTACCACCCTATTTCAGACTTCTTTTATGTATAGAGCCGCATCACTTTGGAATAGCATTCCAAAGGGCGTGTTTCCCGAAGTATACAACCTACAGCGATTCAAGGCCAACGTGAATCGACATCTCCGCTCATGCACCGCTCCCAGAGCGTCATAGGGATTTCCCTGCAGTGCATGTGCATTTTCAATAAAAAAAAAAAAAACAATCAGGGCACATTTAGTGGGCAAAATATGGGCACATTTTGGTACTCGTTTCCATCACCACTTTGGTCACATTTTTCACACAAAGTGGTCTCAAAGTCAACTTTGTGTCTTTAAAATGTGTCGTGTCCAAAATCATGTGTCGAAACTGTGTCGACACATTGCCCAAAATTTGTCTTTCATTGCTGCTTGGGGGATACTCATCGATGGACGACAGAGTTGTTTCGGGTCAGAGTTGTTAGAGACACAACGAGGCCTGTTACCTACATGCTAGAAGATTTAAAGGGTTCGCCTATACAAGGCTGTTTTTACGCCTAAGAGCTGCAGCGCACAGCGGTACCTGACACCTACCTCTTGGAGCACGTCTTGAAGCGTCGGGGGCGTCGTGTGTATGCAAAGTGGGTTAGTATTAGCGAGAAGAGCTGGGTTGACGCCGCCGACGTGTCGGTTTAAGGATTTTATGCATTAGTTTTGAAACATATAGCCCCTGGGGCAGGCAAATTTTCGACAAAAACTCCGTAAAATTCGAATATGAGCATCATCGGTAGGCAACCAGAAATACAGCCCCTTAAATTTTCAAAATCAACTTATTCAGAACATAAGAAAACTCGGGAAGTTACCAGTCAGCATCCAATTAAGATATGTCATCAGTATTTCCAGTCATAATACGCCTAGATAGAGAAAATGCCGGGAAATAGGAATTTATAATTGAGAATCTCATCATGAATAAGAGACAGTTGCGAAACCAAGTAATCGCTTCGTCAATGCCCGTGCCCGTAGTAAAGAAAAGATGCAAGACAAGTAAAAGTGCCACTGAAACACCTGTTCTGCCCAAGAAGAGAAGACGGACTCTCCAGAAGGCGGACCATGTTGCCATGTCGTCAGTTCCGGCTGCCGTATCCAGTCTAACCGACCCGGCCGAGCGAGAGAGGAACCCCGTCCCTCCACTAGGACCAGCCTCCATTTCCTCCACTAGGAAACCTAATGTTACAGGTGAAAATAAATTGTTAAACTTAAATTTGTAAATATTGAATTTAGCTCATTATTATAGTTACTGCTCTGGTTGATATTTCTTTCTTTTGTCACAGGAACCAGATCTACGAATCTGCCAGGACCTGTCTGTATGGTTGCAACGTTTCTCAAATTAAAATTCGAAATACTTTTTCAAATCAAATCAGAAAGAATCACAGGGTTAAAAAGATCACAGTTAATCACTTTTCAGACCAAAATCAAAACCAAAATCAAAGAATTCAGAATTTAATTTAATTGCATAAATTAGGTAATCTGATTGGGAATTTTTCTTATGTATTGTATAATAAATTGTTAGGGAAGAGAGAACAGGACTGAGTCAAAGATGATCAGATCCATACGAACATTCAATCGATACACATACTTCTGTACCTGATAACAAATTAGTTCAGTACAAGGGGGTGCATCTATTCTCTTAAACACACACAATCTGATAGGGCAAAAGACTCATTGGAGACCATCGATTGCCGTGGCCAGCAAAGCAAGTCGGAATGTGGCACAATGAATGTATGTGAATGGCACTAATTGACAGGGAAGAGAATGGTCTGTGTATTTTCTTGTGAGCCATTTTGTTATTTCAGTACAAAATAAGTTCGGGAGCTCGCGGTTCTCCTTCTGTAATGAGTTATTCCGCAATCATAAGACTAGCCACCAACCCTAAAACACAGCGGCTAGAAAGTATCATATTTAGAGTAGGTATCGTAATTAGAGTAAATTAGAGTATATAGTAGTAGCGCCGTTAGTCTGTGTTTCCAATCCTGTCTTAAGGATTTCCACCACCAAAATCAAATCTACAAGGGTTAAAGATCAGTGCACTTGGCCCCACGCGATCAAGTTGCAACTTAATTTATGTAATTAAAATAAAATCACTGAACTCCAGACAACACCCCATTTGGCACCCCTGTCATCTGAAAGTGAAAACTGAATCTAGTCGGGACAGCTGCAATAAACAACAATAGTTGTAAAGTAGAATGTCGAATGGTTTAGAAAGCGAAAGCAAAACAGGTACTCTCCACTCCAGTGAATAGGGCCCATAAATCAGCCCAACAAAAGGGATATCTTGGCCTGGAGTAAAATGTCAATAAACATAATATTTGAGAAGCGTTACGTAATTCCATATCACCCTAAAATTAAATTAAATAAATCAAATAAAAGTTTGAAATAAATAAAAATATGTATTGTAAATAATTCTAAAATGGTAAATAACTCAAAAGGTGTAATTAAATTCAAACAAGATTTTCCTTACGAAAATCGTACCGATTTCGTAAGGAAAATCTTGGCCTGCCGGCGGCGTCGGGCCTTCGGCCCTCCATGGCGGGCCTTCGGCTCGTAGTGTCAGTAGATCCCAGTCAAAGTTGAAATTTGTCATCAGTTGTTTTTTTTTTAATTGCAGTTTTTCTATATCAGTACGGCCCTGAAAGCAGTAGATTCCCCGTCAAAGTTAACGCCTGCCACCTCCTTTTTTGTTACTATTTTTTCTATATTGCTCCTGAAGGACCAATATGTGAACTTACGAAAATTCGCGTAGAAGTTATAGATTCGCGTAAAAAGTTACTTTCGTGTTAGTTTGAGTCGAGGGTGGGGGGCGAGACCCTTTTCTTAGCCATACGCGAGTTCCTCCGTGATCTTATTTGGATCACCGCGAACAGATTTACATCGAAAAATATGCGAAAAACCCTATTTCCTTTGAGAACATGAATGACCATTGAAAATTTTCGCTTCCAACCGACTAAATCGCACGCCATTTTATTGAAATCGTTCAAACAAAGTCGGCGGTTATATTAAACAGAAGTTAATATATGTAACTGAAGCAAATTAGTGCACGACATTAATTTGAACTCTTACCGGAAAGTCAATTTTTGCGAACGTAAACTTCGAAATTTCGTCAAAAAACTCGGCCATTTTCGATCCGTTGTAGCGTCGCCATTTTTGAAACTTGAGCGATAAAAATGAAAATTGTGACAAAAGAATTCTTCGACTACCAAGCGCAAGTCATCCCCGAGTCTCTCTGTACCCGGAAATTGCGAAGAAAAAAGTTTCCGAATTTTTGCTAATTTTCTCGAATTTTGCATGAAAACCGGGGAAGTTTTCAAAGAGAAAATGTGCATTTCTGATATTTTTTATTGTAACTTCGGCCTCGATTATCGTAAGAAGATCGCAAAGGTAACGTCGTGTAGGCGAAAAGTGGTGCTAGGCGACTGCAAAGTATCGTCGTAATTGACCCAATAGTTTGTGATTTATAAGCTGTCAAAGTTGATTTTGAAAAAAAGAATTGGCCAATTTTCAAAAGCGCCTGTAGCGGCCATTTTGGAAGATTTCGTGATTGCATTTTAACTTTTCGGTTGCAGAGGAGATAACCTATCGACGAAAAACAATCGTCGATTCGACGCACCCACCGTTCCGGAGAAAATGGCCGAGCAAGTTTTTTTCTGAAAATGAAGAAGGGGGACCCCTTCTTCAAAAATCAAAAAAATCAAAACGGTTAAAAATTTCAGAACGGTACCTTTGAATCGTAAAGAGTCTCGAACCGAAGACCGTTTCTCGCTTACTCTCTTAATTTCGGAGAAAATGGCGTTCGAATATCTAATTATGAAGAAAAAACGTAAACGCGACCCAGGGATATAATTTTTCAAATATATCAGTGATAAAATATATCAAATCTTAAGTTAAGGTCATGCGGAAAGTTCGGCTATACGGAGCGCGAAGCGCGAAAAATTTTGACAGCTGTCAAATGTCAAATCTGACAGCTGTCAAACACGTCAGTTGTCAAATATGTAAAATCTTAAGTTCAGGCTATGCGAACAGTTCGGCTATACGGATGAGCGCGAAGCGCGAAAAATTTTGACAGCTGTCAAATGTGACAGCTGTCGAACACGTCAGTTGTCAAATATGTCAAATCTTAAGATCAGGTTATGCGAACAGTTCGGCTATACGGTTGAGCGCGAAGCGCGAAAAATTTTGACAGCTGTCAAATGTCAAATCTGACGGCTGTCAAATTTCAAATGTGACAGCTGTCAAACATGTCGAATTTCAAGTTGAAGTCACGCTGGAAGTTCGCCTACTTGCGGCGTGAAGCGTGAATTTTTTTTTGACAGCTCTCAAAATGGACGGCGCATTTTCTTTTTATTAAATAAAAAACAAACAAAAAATTATCTACATATCTGTAAAAAAAAAAAATTAAAAAATTAAAAATTAAAAAAAAAAGTGAAAAGAGGTTTTGCTGGGATTCGATCGCGAAATCTGAGCTGAAACTGATGCTAAAACTGTGCGGGTACACGTGCACCCACTTGAAAATGCTTAAAAATTGTCGAAAACAACCTCTCATAAAAACTATCAGATCTCCGTTAAAATTGAATTTCCGAATTAAATTTTGGTAGAAACGTGATCTATAAGCATGGACAATCCTAAAATATCCACTACCTAACCCGGCAATGACCGGATAAGTCTGGTATGACGAGAAAAAAAACACCAATTTTTAACCAAATCTGACATCTGAAATTAATTAATTTACCTGTGACGTCACAACGAGGAAAATTATTTTTTAATCAGACACCGGTCCGAATTTTCTTTAATAACTTTTTTATTTGGCGCTTTTTGAAAAAACTATTTATATGCATTTCGGTTGTGAAGTGTTCAAGCTTTTAGATTTTCTGGACCGCGTACAAAATTTTATAGCCATTTCGGCTTAATTGACGTTTTAGCTAAAATTTGGTCTTTTTCTTGAAATAACGAGAAAACCGCAAATTTTTCGAGAAAATGTTTCAAATAAAAAAAGTAGTAACCGGTGTGCTCCTCAAAAAAGCTCTGATTGAATATTTCGCTAAGATGCACCGTTTCTGAGAAATAAATTTTTTTTGGTGTTTAGAAAAAGCAACAGACTTTTTTGTTTTTTGAATAAGTCGCTTTTGTCGACTTTTCACGTGAAATTTCAACATTATCTTTTTTGTAGGCAATGAACGACTCTAACACACTGCTTTGTCGTTTTTCCGATCGATTTGAGAAATTTCAAAAAAAAAATCGAAATCATGCGCAGAAAGTGAGGCAACATTCCAATTTTTCACTTATGTTTAATTTTCCGCTCACCTAATTATTTTTTCGAAAAACGATCTCTACAAAGATTGTACGTCTATGCTTTCCCCAAGTAACCGTGCAAACGGAATCTCCCCGCTATGTACCGTTACCGAGAAACAAATCCTTATGTCGGGACGTTTTTAAAAAAATACGGCCCTGAACGGGGGCCTTAAAATCCTCCGATCCGGCCCATTTTCAATAGGTCGTATTTGGGGGTCCCCAGGTACGTCCCCACCAAGTTTCATCCCGATCGGTACAACTTTCGGACACTTGGAGTGTTTCCTAGCCGATTCCCGAAAAATCCCGAAATTCCCGAAAAAAAGACACTTCCCGGGAACGGATCCCGCTCATTTTCAATAGGCATCGTGGGACCGTCCCAGGTAACATTTCGTGGCGAAAACGCGACTGAAAATGTGACCTTTTTAGCTGTCGTGAGTTAGACGAGATCCCGAATTCGTGAAAAAAATTACGACTAATACGTTATAAAACCGCTCTAATTTTAACTTCCGAATTGGTCACGCCAACCACACTTTTGAATGTTGGGCAGCCGTTACGAAACATTGACGATATCGTTAAAAAAAATTCACTTTACCGATTAACAAAATCGTAAGAAACTCGTGGAGAAATAGCAGTAACAGAGTCGTAAAGAAATCGCGACAGTGTCGTGAAAAAATCGTGACCAAAGTCGTGAAAAAATCGTGACAAAAACGTGAAAAATACCGTGACTGACAGCCTACGAAAATCGCACGTAAATCAACTAATTGAGGTTATAAAAACGTGAATACTTATGATCACAACACGTGACTTGTTAGTCACGATATTCTCACATACAGGATGTTACTTACTGATAGGCCGTAATTTCAAGGTTCCTGAACCAAACTTAAGTAGAAAAGTTAATTTATAAACATATAATGTGTCCTGAAGTGTCTTTAAAATATTAACTTTAAAATTATAAACTTTAAAATATTATTTGTAACGAGTTGCGTACGGCAACGCTGTGGGCGACGCGAGTGGAAAAAGTGGAATATGGGCATGTGAGGGGTGTTTTGGAAGACTAAACAACAGGATTACCTTAAAAAATTTACTAAAATATGTAATAAAACAGGATTATAGGTATACAAGACAATTATTTATAACAATATGCAAAAACTTACAGTATATGTATAGGTAGTCTCTTGTTGAGGTAACCAAAAAAACTTCTTTAAACTATTGGAGACACGAGGTAACTTCTAAAAATATCACTATTAACTTGATGTCGTCGTCCACCTGGGAAGTGCAGAATAATAATAAAGATCACGTTTTTTAGGGTAGTAACAATATGCAAAAACTTGCAGTATATAGGTAGTAGGTAGTCTCTTGCTGAGGTAACCAAAAAACTTCTTTAACTATTGGAGACACGAGGTACTTCCTACTTCCTAATTTACAAATATATGTCTCCTATCCCGTTTCCGCTGAATTCTGCCATGTTGTTTACAAAGAGAAAACTGACAGTGACATTTGACATATCACTTGTTTTCTGACGAAGTTTTATTTCAAACCTTCAAAGATTCTTTTGAAATAATTAACAAGCTGAAAAGTTGACGATTTATTCGCGACGTTTTCGTTACGTTTTGACTTCACTTGCTTTCTGACGAAGTTTTATTTAAAACCTTCAAAGATTCTTTTGAAATAATTAACAAGCTGAAAAGTTGACGATTTATTCGCGACGTTTTCGTTACGTTTTGACTTCACTTGCTTTCTGACGAAGTTTTATTTAAAACCTTCAAAGATTCTTTTGAAATAATTAACAAGCTGAAAAGTTGACGATTTATTCGCGACGTTTTCGTTACGTTTTGACTTCACTTGCTTTCTGACGAAGTTTTATTTAAAACCTTCAAAGATTCTTTTGAAATAATTAACAAGCTGAAAAGTTGACGATTTATTCGCGACGTTTTCGTTACGTTTTGACTTCACTTGCTTTCTGACGAAGTTTTATTTAAAACCTTCAAAGATTCTTTTAAAATAATTAACAAGCTGAAAAGTTGACGATTTATTCGCGACGTTTTCGTTTATGTTTTGACTTCACTTCTTTTCTGACGAAGTTTTATTTAAAATTTAAATCGTATTCCGATAGCACTTTTTTTGACGATGTATTTCCACCGTTTTTTTAAAGATTGTAAATAAAAATATCGTTATATCGACCGTTCGTCACGATTTCGTGAAGTCTAAAATTTTGTCGTCACGTATTGCTACCTGGGGTGCGCCGCTTCAATCGAGCCAAATTTGAACTTTCCCAGATGAAAACCGGCGACTGTAGAGTGTTTCCTAGAAAAGCGAACAGACACACGGACCGACCGACAGACATTTTAGCGGCGATACTTTCCAGATACTTACTCAAAATTAATAAAATTTATATTTTCAATATAAATTGTATTTTTTTCGTAAGTAATAAGAGCAGTAATATAGGTGTTATATGAATTTGTGTGTTTTATTTCTCTGTTTAATTAATCTCTGCAATCCCATCTGACGAACTGAGGGTAAACTACGAAGAACGACGAGACAACGAAGGGCTCCAAATTCCTAGAGATCACATGGCCAGGGGGGTGGGCGGTTACAGTTTTATAACTACTATGTCCACAGCAATTATGTAAAAAATATATAAATAAATTATAATATGTATTTTTTACTTTTTTATTGATATGATCACCCACACCATTATTAAAATACAATAAAACAGGTCAGGTCAGGTCAGCTTACTTAGATATTTATTCATTTTACAATTGCTAATAAAATACATGCGCCTATATTATTATATTATTATTATACACCGTGTTGCATAGAAAAGGTAACATAGAGAATACGTGTAAAGAATATTTCAACAATACTTTGAAAATAAATGACATCCCTCAAAGAATACAATTTCCTTGGAAACTACCAGGTTTCCTAGGATGCTATACAGTTTCCTAAGAAACCATCAGCTTTTAAACCAGAGTGGCTTGGATCCTTAATAATATCCACTGTAGTGTTTCCCTATGTTACCTTTCCTATGCAACACAGTGTATATAATTAAAAAAACAAATTAAAACTAAAACAGTTAATTGCATTTTACATTTGCGAATATTCAAAGGGACTATTAAATAGTCCCTTTGAATATTCGCAAATGTAAAATGAAATTTAGAAACAAATTTTGTTTCTAGTATCCGTTCCACAACATTACACACCAGAGGTAGTAGCACGTTGGAGAACTTGGCCGCAATTTCGGCAAGGTCCATGTATCTTGGTCCCAGTTTGCCGCATATTCTTGGTAAAGTTTCAGCATTCAGATTCCAGCCTCACCTGTCTCGATGCCTGTTATCGCTGCGTCTTCAGCTGATGTACCTGCTGAGATGTACGTTTCACTCGTACTGATACTGTGCGTGACTTATGCGGTGTCTTTGAGTCACGAATGTCCTTCTCTGGACATGTGGAATACGTGACGAAACATGCTTTGAGAATGTTAGGGTTTATATCCAGAAATAGTACGGATTTCGCAGATCCACGTTCTTTGAAAATCCTATATAACGCGTACGTCAGATTTAAATTAGAATATTGCAGCATATTTTGGTCCCCGCAGTATTATTGCCACATTGACGAACTGGAAAGGGTGCAGAGGAGTTCCTTATTAAGCTCCCGAATGTGAGAGTGTATCACATCTTTCCGCCTAGAGGTATTGATCACTCCTTGTTATTGGAACGATTTGGAATTGCATCACTTGACAAGAGAAAGATGACGGCAGTGAAATTTCTATACTCGATACTATACTCGATATTTCACAACAAAATAGACTACCCTGCTGCTTTCAGAGTTTAATTGCAGAATACCAAGTGCTACACCTCAAAAAGAGGGAGAGGTAGGGAGGTGCGCAAAACTCATAAGAGAAAGAAGGAAGGAAAGAATAATAATAATAATAATAATAATAATAATAATAAAAAAAAATACGAGTACAGATATATAATTACGTCAAGTAAGCACAAAAAGTAAAAGAAGAAGGATAGGCCAGGCTAGCTCCGCGGGAGGGTTCGATCCCTCCTAGCCCTCTCCTGCTAGGTCAAGTTTATAGTTTCTGTTGATGTAATAGATGGAAGTTCAAAAAAATAATCACTTTAATTAATATTATTAAAAAAGAAAATTCGGTAACAAGCAAAATATAATGTAGGTAATAACCAAATTTAATATAAAAGAGTTGTGACGTTCTCGGGCTCGCTGGGAAATTCACGGATCGTATGCAGATGGAGTTCGGCGGTTTGCTCGGGCGCCAGATTTTTATTAAGGGGAAAACTCCCTGGGGAAAATGTTTTCGCTAAATATTTCCCAATTGCCTGAGTCGCACAGATGATACGTTTATCGTATCCTTGTCCCTAAAGGCAGCTCAATGGAGAAACGGAAACGCCAGGGGTCAGATGAAGTTATCACCGAAGACGATGTGTTCAATGGAACGGGCTTTAATCGCCCACTGAACGTCCCTTGTGCCTTCCCGTGGAGCGGAGATGTAAGCGAGGTTAATATCACTCGGTGGTGCCGGTGCTGGTGCTGGTCGGCGTGCGAACGGCGTTCGGCCGACAGAGTGCCTGCCTATGAGATGACGGTAGTGCTGGTGCTGGCGGTCCGGCTGGCTATTGTAATTTCTACGAGAGGGTTTCTTACCTTTTCCTTCACTCTCGGTTAATTTATGACGGGTCGTTCGGTCAATTGTGAGCGGAAAATTTCGGTAAAACAGAAAGGCCCAAATTTTCATGAATTATTATTTATTGACACAAAATAAATCGTTATCGAATCCACAGAGTTTTGCCACCAAAATTAAATGTACATAAACGTCTTTACGGGGAACAAAAATTTATTGTCACAATTGTTACAGATTACCGGAAATAATTTTTCTAAGTACAAATTCATGAAAACATCCACGTACGTGACATGTGCGAAAAGCAAAATTACTTTACTGGTTATTACTACTTACTGAAATGCTTCTAAGTTCGAATTTTGGAAAAAACATCCACGTACGTAACGTGTACAAGAAGCAAATCTATTTTACTGGTTATTACAGCCTACTGAAAAATTCTAAGTTTTAAATTTACAAAAAAAAATTCACGTACGTAAGGTGTGCAAAAAGTTATTTTACTGGTTATTGTAACCTACGGGAAAAATCTAAGTTTAAATTTACGGAAAAATACATAAACAAAAATCAAAGTACCTACCTACGAAAACTGAAAATCAATTATCAAGATTTAATTAAACCCAAAAAATATGATCCCTATAATACCTATCCAATTATATAAAAATTAAAATACCTACCAACGGGAAAATATTTACCAAATAACAAACTAGACCTAACTCAACTTTAACTTTAAATCTAGAAAAAAATATATACAAAATCTACATGGGCGATCATTACCGGGAGGCGGCACTACGCTCTGTGGGGGGGGGGGCAAACAATTTAAACTGAACAAATCAGGATCGGGCCGTGAGAGAACGATGAAAGGATATCTCAATATATTTTTATCGCGTTCGGCTGGCGTCCCTACCAAAGGTACCCGAGTGTCGAGGCGGGGTTTCCGGGAGAGGACAGGCGCTTTCAGGAAAGGCACTAGGTACAAGTTAAAATTATTTCACCTGTTGCCCAGCCACGAGGGGAGGTCGCTTACATCGCTTACCCTACAGCTAGAGATGTTAGTGACCCCGCTGCTATATGGCCTTCGGAGAATATGGGGGAATTGACTTGGTGCTTATCGGGGCAGTTAATGGTCGGGATGTATAGACAGGGTTGAATCGGCGGTACCAGAAATGAATAAAGTTTAAATCAAAACACCTACCTTGTATCTGGGTATCGAGGGCGTATGGAACTGGTTAGCACAAGTACGTGGCGGCAAAAACTAAAAAAAAAAACTAACTTAGGCGAACTGACTCTAATATCGCGACTTTGCAAACTTCGGGACTTGGGACTTTCTATTATTCTCGTCGGTACGGCTCGTTAGACGGTTTCTACCGGAAAGCGTCGGTCGGAACTTCGATTAACAGCAGTAACTAATTTCTAAGTCAGGCAGCGACGGAAAAATGAAAGAGGACGCTAGCAATCCATACACCCATATTTATACCCTTCCTATCTGTTTGTACCCGCTATCGAAAAGCAAAAACGGGCACGCCACTTTTTCTGTACCGTTCGTTTGATTCTTCCGGAAAGGCTTCACGAAAACGGTCGCTAACTGCACCGATTCAGTTGGCAATAAATGTCAACTCCGCGTATAAAAAATCTCAAAACTTTCATGAAAATAAAATTCGTGTCGCCGGCTCGCGGATTTATGCTATTTATTAAAATTATAATAATTACTCTTCGGCTTTTCATAAAAATTACATTTTCATTATTATTACCTACTATCAAAATGAAGATGGAAAATAGATTATTGCATGAAACTTGATTTGAATAATATGACTTTGAGAATTAACTATTGTATTTTGATTGAATTTAAATTTCCTGAATGCTATCTAATGAAAAACGAAGTCGAAAATACGCGACTTCGTTACAGAGTACCTAAATGAGGTTTATTGTGTTGCACTAAAATTTCAAAATAACCACCGACAATATAATATGACATTATTTCACGTATAGATAACAATGTTAAAGCGGTCCGCAAAACAGCTGTTTGGAGTATTCACACATATTATTACATAAAAATTCTGAATTATTAAAAATATAAATAAGGCAATCTGCTGTAGTAATGCAGTACATAAAAATTCCGAATTAATAAAAATTTAAATAAGGCAATTTGCCGTAATAATGCAGTTAAGTTACGTTCACGAGGTGTCAATGATCGAGGGCTAATATAAAAAAAAACCTGGCTGCAGTCGTTCCTCTGTCACAGTGGCACCTGCAGGAACAGCTCGGAATGCTCAAATAGAGGAGTACGAAAACAGCACCTCACAGCGATGGTGACAAAAGTAGCCTCAACAATGTTGGATACCAAAACTCAGAAGAAATAATAATGATTGTAGGTAATATAGAGGGAAAAAAAACCTGAAACAAATATCCCCCTCAGAATTTGACGGTCAAGCAATTGAACAATGTACTTACCCCAATCCTATGAGGGTTTTCTTTTTCTTTTTTTCTTTCCTGTTTGACGAATTGTCGAGAAGAACAAGACAACTTTGGGAATTTTATCCGATATATTATCGAAAACATACAGGTTGATCCCGAAATGGCGGACACGGAATACAGGGTGTTGTAGAGGATGTTCAGAAAGACTGTAAATTTAAAACAAAAATGGGTTCCTCGGCTTCGTTACCGAGATATAGGGTGTCCTTTTTCCAAACTTTAAATCGAAATGGCGGTCAAATTTAAACAACCTCCACTGGCAAAGCACATGATTTGACATAACGATTACGATAGTGTTTGCTTTTTATTATTTTTATTATCGGGAACGGATTAACAGGCATTCAAAGTTTACCTATTCCCCGGGTTCAACAAAATTTCTCAATGTGGCATCGTTGTTCGAATTAGAGATTTTGAATAATATTATCGACTATGTCGTATCCGCGCAACGATTATTGTTTTAAGCTTTGTTGTGTTTCCATTTTATATGTTTCCATGGTAACATTCTATCTGGGTATTGTAGACCTACACATTATTTTTCTGCCTGAAAAAGGGTATCCAGTGCAGTGTTGTGACTTTATTTTCTACAAAAGTGGTCATATCTTCTTAAGGGGGTCATACTTGAGAAAACAGTAAATAAAACTTAGAATCTTTAATCCACAATAGATGCTGTGGTGCTGTCCGTGTCCGCCATTTCGGGATCACCCTGTATAATCCACCACACACCACGGCCGGAACCATAATATGCCACATAAATTTTAATTGTTGCTACCCTAATTCACAATAATTGTGCTTGATGAATTTAACCCTAACAAGAAAGCAACAACCCGCTCCCAAAATATTCAATTCTTCTCTTTAATAATTCAAGTTGTTAATTGCTCCAGGAAATTTTTATTTTTAATCATTCTGCTGTTATCAAAGAAGAAAAAAAAAGATTGATATAGTACGATTAACTTTAAAAAGTCAGATGTGACGTGACACTAACCGTCCGAATTAATATTTTTAATTTCACCAGAAAATGTCAAACAGTTAATTGTCAAGTTGTGAACGAGTGTAATTATTGAAGGAATCATTCAAACAATTAATTGAAACGCTTACGTCAGTTTGAGAGCCACTGACAACTACATAAAATTTATTCACGTAATGACATTCTATCCTCGGTGTTGTGCATTTAATTCTCATTCAAAACCAATGTTGACGTATACTTATTTATGCGGGATGGAGTGTTTAGACAAACTGGACGGTTTCTACGAGAACCAGTATATGAAACAAAATAAATCGAACTATCAAAAGGATGTGTATTCTTAATCGATACGTATGACTTTTTAGACTTTATTGGACTATATTATTCCAAATTCCGTCAGTTTCGATTTTACCAGGGAGAATGATAGGCAACCAAACATTCAGATACAGGTGCTGATTATTAAAAAAATAATAAGTAAACAAATAAATGGAACTAACCCCTAAATCATTAATCAAATTCTAGGAGTGTTACACAAGTTTCAACTCTAGAAATCTTGATGTATTTTACACAAAAGCTGCCAGGTCCAATGTGCTTTTGAGATCGCCAGTTTATGTTATGTCGATTACTTTTAATCAGATTAGCGAATATTGCGATCTAAATGTGAGCTCTGTATTAGGCATTCTAGCCTGCGCGGAAGAAGTTTTTTAAGTTAGGTAATTCTTAATTTTTTAAACGATTATTAGTTTAAGGGTGTACATGCGTGCTATATATTTTTAGAATACTTTGTTTTTTTCTTTTAAAAGTGTCATGTTATTGGAGTAATCTGTTGGGCAATAAAGGATATTATTATTGATGTTCTTAACCACTTAACCACCACACAAGTATTAATACGTGTGTCGTCCTTTTCTAAACTATTGATTACACCTTTGATGTAGTTTTCCAGAGTTTGCAATCTTTTGAAAGTAGCGATTCCCTGGCATATTTTATACCCATATTTCACAGGAAACCTAGGTGGTATCTCCATGTTGGTGTCGTGCCATGTTTTTATAACGTAATCTCCTAAATTAAAACTCCGGCGTTCTTCTACGGGCTAAATTTCGCAATTGTTATAATAATTTCCGTTAGCATCTGCATCAGTGCGTTGAATAATAATAAATAATAATAATAATAATAAATCTCTTTATTGTACCATTAAATTCAACAATCATTGATTAGTACAATAGCGTTGTAAGCGATGATAATAATTCACAAACAAA
This sequence comes from Malachius bipustulatus, assembly GCA_910589415.1. Lineage (NCBI taxonomy): Eukaryota > Metazoa > Arthropoda > Insecta > Coleoptera > Melyridae > Malachius > Malachius bipustulatus. Next base: position 60,787,777 of record OU342631.1, on the reverse strand, counting down.
GAACAAACCGCAGTAGTACACATAAATTCGCCTGCGTAATCAAAAGGTCATACGCAAGCGATTGGCATTATAACACATTGATCACAATCACAAATGCATCAGAGAAAATTGAGAAGAACAAATAAAGGAAAATTTCCAGAATCTAATGCTAGTCATTGTATACACTAGATTGTCGTTTACAAATTATACATATCCTAGTGACAAGGTGCTAGGTTAATGAATCAATAAGGGTGTGGAGGGGGGGGGGAGGAAGACAGAATATCCATGGTAGAATAGGGTTCCAGGTCTGTGAGATAACTTCGGAGATGTGCCTTGAACTTAGAGAAACCAAAGGTTGCGGGGTCTATCCTGAAGTGATTAAGGGATTTTATGGCCGTGTACGTGAATGTCCTTTCGGTGGAAGTGAGATGGTGAGTTGGTAGTTTGAAAAGATTAAGCCTGGTCTGATAATGGTGTGTGAATCGGAAACGATTAAGTTTGGCTTGATGTTTGTAAATCAGTTTGAGAAGAGAGAAGACATAAACAGCAGGCAACGTGAGGAGACCGAGACGCCTGAAGTGACCCCTACAGGACTGATCTATGGACAAGCCTGCCAGTATCCTGATAGCTCTCTTCTGCAGAAGAAAAACTCTGCGTAAAGAACTCTGTGATCCGCCCCATACGGCCAGGCCATAGGAGATGTGACTGTAAAAATGTCCGTAGTATGCGGAGAGAAGAACGTCATGAGACACAGTGTGTTGGAGTTGTTTTAGAAGGAAGCAGGAGCTAGCAAGGCGTCGGCACAAGTGGTCAGTGTGAGTCAGCCAGTTCAAGTTTTGATCGATGTAAAAGCCCAAGAATTTCACAACCCGCGTAGGAGAGATCTCAGTACTAACGGTTGGGATGGGCGGTAAAGGAGGAAGGCGAGAACGGCAAGAATGGAAGTCAATCAACTCGGTTTTTGTTAAATTCAGTCTTAGTTTATTTTCTCTAAGCCATAAAGATGCTGCTTCTAATGGAAGTTTAGTTGATTTTATTATTTCAGTGAGGTCGTTTGTTTTCATAACCTGATGAGGATGGTTGTATCGTCTGCATAATTAACACATAGAGAGGTGGGGGAAGAAATTGAGGAGCCCAAATCGTTAATGAAAATAAGGAAAAGAAGCGGGCCGAGTACGCTACCCTGGGGTACTCCTGAGAAGATTGGAGCAAAGTGGGATCTCACAAATCGACCATCAGACGCAGGGAGCTGTACCGCCTGGATTCTTTCCCGTAAGTAGCTGGTAAACCACTTTAGGGGCAATCCGCGAACACCAATGCTCTCCAGCTTCCGAAGCAGGCATTCGTGGCACACACTATCGAAAGCCTTGGAAAGGTCCAGAAGCCATCCAGCCGTTCGCATGCCCTCCTCCATGCCCTCAGAGATGTACTCAGTAAGTTGTATTAGAGCCGTCTCAGTTGATCTGTTCCTTAGGAAACCATGTTGGGAGCGGGAAAGAGTCTCAGTCTTATTTAAGAAGTCAAGAAGACGCGAGGAGACGAGGGATTCGAGAATTTTATCAAACACGGATAGTAAGCTGATTGGTCTGTAGTTGTCTGGGTCTTTGACGTCGCCCCTCTTGTAAATGGGTTTAACCAGGGCTGTCTTGAGTTTATCGGGGAATACGCCGGTCTCAAAAGAGTTGTTATAAATTTCCGATAAGGGTTGGGCAAGTTCAGATATACAATACTTCGCAATGGAGGAAGGAATCTCGTCTAGACCTGACGACTTTTTGTTTTTAAATCTGGATGCTAGCCTTATAATTTCGCCAGGTGATGTAGGGTACAACATGAAAGATGACGAAGAGACGACAACAGGCACAGTGGATCCGTGAGTGTGGCTGACGGTGGGAGAGTTGTTTGAAAGAAATACTCAACGCTGTTGAGTATCTCAGCAATTTCTCCAGGATCCGTCTTGACTGAGTTTTGACAATTAAGTTCTTCGATCTTCCGAGACTTGCTTGCCGACTGACAATGTTTGTTTATGAGAGACCATCCAGATTTAATTGGATTTTCGGATTCGCTGATATATATGTCATTGCGACGTCTGGTCTCGCGTCTCACCAAATACCCGAACTTTCGCTTAAGGCTGGCTAACTGGCACTTGAACTGCTCGTTGGATGTATTTTTCAGTTCATTTAGGAAATTTATTCTGTCATAAAGTTCACGTATTTCTGGGGTAAGCCATCGAGGTCTGGTAAGCCCAGAATCACGAATTCGTGATTTTCTGAGAGGAAAATACCAGTCAAAATAATAAGAGAGAGTGTTAGCGAAGCAGGAGTATTTGGAATTGGTATCGGGGGCATCCAGAAGATCCTGCCAGTCAACGTTTAGCAGCTCGTTTTGAAACTGAGCGAGGAGCAGGGGGTCATTTATGTCCCTCTTCCATCTCACCACGGGATTACTGCCGCTTCCGTGGGCACCGGCCGAGTCCGGAAGTCGAAGCGTAGCATGAAGTGCGTGGTGGTCAGAAATAAACGTAGGTATTGTGTTGCTGCAGAATAGTCTTAGTACTCCAGAAATTGCAATATTATCAATCCAAGTTGCGGAGGTATTAGTGACCCTAGTCGGACTGCTGAAGCATAGTTGGAAGCCATGTGAAGATAGAATCTCGGTCAGACTAGAGGTGCTAGGGTTGTCACAGAGAACATCAATATTGAAGTCTGCGGCAAGAACTACGTTATTTGAGAATCGGGAAGCCGCTTCAAGTAATTCGTCTAGATGATGAAGGAAATTCTTTACAGGACAAGTAGGGGAGCGATATACAGACAGAATCAAAACCTTTAGTGTTTGTAATTTAATTTCGGATGCCGAGATCTCACAGAGAAGAGGTTGCGACAGGGAACAAAGACGCTGAACGATTCGGCTCTCAATATCACACCTGACATAAACCGCCGAGCCTCCATGCTCCGCAGCTGACTGTCTGCAGAAAAAAGAGGAGAGGTTGTAATTATCGATTTTGATCCTCTGTATATTTTCTGATGTTAGGAAGTGTTCATTCAGGCAAATAAGCTCTGGGAATCCCAGATCAAGAATCATGACACTCAGACCATTCATAGAGTTATTTAAGGATTGAATGTTGATGTGTAACACCCGGATTTCGTGTCTATAATTAGGAGAAGAGGAGGGGAGTGATTTAAGAGAAGTAAGATCAGTCCTATTGGGATCCTTTTTGACATGAGAGCTGGAGATGGGGAGGTGAAGGACAGGGGACGGAGGGGGTGTTTCACAGGAGGATTCTTGCTCCTGACGCGTCACTTTTTGTGAAAAGGGATACTATATAACCTTTGGTTTTCCCTGGCCTTCATGAGATGGTTCGTGTTTTCCGTAGATAGGTGGGATCTAAGGGCCTTTAAATCATCTTCAGCGTCCGATTCAGTTAGTCCATAGCTCTCGTAAAACCTTTTGTAATATATTAGCAGGTCGTTTCTTTCTGTGGGGAAACCTTCAGAGGCTAGGAGTAGTCTGACACTGTTTTTTGTCTCACCATGAAGGCATGTTGATTCTGGTCTGTCGTAAAGGTAGGCCAGAATCCTAAGATTTACAGCACAACACCGTAATTTGGGGCCTTATCGCTATGTGTTTTAATAATCGTGCAAAAATTTGCACCTGGATTAAGCCCCACTGTGATCAATTTGCAGGCACAATCATTTAACGGGATTGTGTTGGCATAGAGGAGAAATTTAGCGTTGATATTCTGCATTGGGTTTTCATGATCGTTTGAGCCTGTTTTGTTCCATCACCCCCTCTCCATAGGTTTCAACAGTTCGTTTGAGTGCCTGAAACATAGCAAAATTGTTATATTTTAATGTTGCTCATTTTGTTAAGATACATAGTATGCATTACAATAATATCCACTATGCATTACAATAATATCCACTTATATCTACGATAACTCTTTGAAGTTCACCATTGTAATTTATTTATGTATAAACAGTACTCACCATTAATTTGCCACTATTCTTCAAGTTCGGTACATGTTGATGCAAAGTCTGTTAAAAGAGGATCCCAACTTATTACACTCACAATAACGCTTACGAATCTCTGGCTATACAGCTTAGTTCTGTTTGAAACACCGAGGGTATACGCCGAATATATACCTAACCTCTCTCCACCTACTCTGATATTCCCCCCCCCTCCTTTTTAATATGGCTTCTAGCTAGCAAAAGTTGGATCTGAAAGACATGTCAAAAATAAAGAATAATTACACCACGGGTCATAATGGGTAAAATGAATAACGATTAAGTTCTTCAACACCTACATGGAAGCTTGTCGATGAAATGCGGTCTTCTCCGTAAGGAACCAGTTTTTGCCGTTGGTGGTCGTTTTCAAACGTGTTGAAACTTGTCGATTCCGTCGGAAACCCTCTGAGATCTTATCAGTTTCTTAATGATGCAGGTGTGCACATAAATAACAATTAACTTAATAGGTTAATTGCATTCCGAATATGATTAATGGTGCACGTGTGCACCTCAAAGGTGCCGCCACTCTCTAATTACCATAAATAACAATTGACAGGTTTATTGCATTCCGGACATGATTAACGACCCTCATTAGCATAATAAAGCCATATAATGGGGCAATTTATATTCTGGATTTATATATTCTACTTGAGTGCCATTGATGGGAGTTTGGTAAAGATCGAATCGCAAGTTGAGAATACATCGTCACCAACTATGGAATTGCAAGGGACTTCCTCCTAACGTGATGGTGATGGTTTGTCCTCTGACGAAATTTACGCTGAAATAACCGAAAGACAGAATCGATCTAGAAATATCATGATCTATGGCGTTGGGGAGTGTATGGGAATACGACAGAATGAGAGAATGGCGATGAGAATTTCTTGATCAGACTTTTTTCTGTTTTGGAGGTGCAGTCTGGCATTATTCACAGGCAGACAGTGGGTCAGGTTCGTAATGGTAGGGTTCGACCTATCAGGGTTACGCTGATATGACTATGAAGTACGGGCTGTGATTAGATGGGCGAAGTTATTACGTGATAAGCAGGAATATAACGGCGTAACACTGACCTTCGACCAAACTCCCAGACAGCAGGAACAATATAAGAAATTAAGAAATGAACTTCGCGAAAGAACGCAGAATCAGGTTGTGTTTTCAGAACGTTATCGCTGTTGTGAAGACGTGGCTACGTGAGGGATTTAATAACGAGGAGCTCTTCAGTGATTTGTATGCTGTTTTTAGGCAAGACGAAAATTTTGAATTAACGGGTATTGAGTCGGGCGGAGGTGTACTTTTGACATATCGTGAAGAAATGCCAATGGTCCCGGAAGACGTCCATCATCCCGCTTTAGTATTTGATATTGATATTCATTTAAAAAATAATTGTCGTCTGACGTTCAATAGAGACAAAAAAGTATACAATTTTTATAAAGGGAATTATCCTGGATTGTATGATGAATTGATGAAAACTGACTTGCCATTTTTGCTTGCGGTTGATTATGATGTAGATTTGATGTGCAAGAAATTTTATGAAAGTCTCTATTCTGTTTTGGATAAGTATGTGTGGTACTATCGAAATTCGAGGTCAGAGTTTCCGGACTGGTAAACGTCAGAAATCATTAAAAACATCAAACTTTTGGCTAGGATCCGCGGCAGGCTAAAGTGATATTCGAGTGTCCAGCACTCGCAAGAACGCGCTATGCGGTCCTGGGACCACTCAGCCCTAACCGGGAGCCTGCTGGCGGAAAAGACCTTGGTTAGCGGACTGCTGAACCTTGTCAAAAAACGGAGCTCTTCTAATCAAGGAAAATCTAAATGTGAGAAATACAATAAACTCGCTGGCTTCAGTGTTTGGGACCACATAAACCATCTCTTACATTTAGTTAAAATTACCAATACCAATACCAAACAGGGTCCATATGGCTGGTTATTTCTCGGAGTCATTTATTTGCACTTCTGGCGTTCCCGAGAATAGCAATCTTGGTCTCCTTCTCTTCCTTTTGTTCATTGATGATCTGCCATCGTTGGTTAAGTATGAGGGGCTGCTATATGCAGACGTCTCAAGATATTATGTTCTACCGACGTAACATCTTTTTATACAGAGTATTCTTTGGCTTAGTAATGACGAGGTTGTCAATTTTTTTTTAAATAACCTTGAAGAGAGAAAAACTTTATTGAATAATATAGTGGACTGCCCATTTAACTTGGGTTGCATTAATACACAGCATATCGATCAATCAACAAAATGACATAAATATTAAAAATTGTAACTTAAATAATTGTAATCCTCCTTATATAAAATCGAGATGTCACATTCAAGGTTGAAGCCTCGAAATGCGCGCGTCGCGCACCGCTGCCAATGTTGGAGTGTAGATATCTGTACAGTGACTAAACAATACAATTGTGATACCCACGCGAGCAATCTTTCGGTAGATGGCGCGAAAATTGTGTAGATCCCAGAGATGTGAAGGGCGAGGCCTCGAAATACGTGCGTCGTGCACCGCTGCCAATGTTAGATTTATGTTAGAGTGTACAGTGACTCTAAACAATACAATGGTGACACCTACGTGAGAAATCTTTCGGTCGTAAAGAAATCTTTCGGTAGATGGCGCGTAAACTGTGTAGATCCCAGAGAAGTCAAGGTTGAGGACGCAACAATACAATGGTGACACCTGCGTGAGAAATATTTCGGTAGATGGCGCGTAAACTGTGTAAATCCCAGAGATGTGAAGGTTGAAGCCTCTAAACAATATAATGGTGACATCTACGCGGGATATCTTACGGTAGATGGCGCGTAAACTGTGTAGATCCCGGAGAAGTGAAGGTTGAGGACGCAACAATACAATGGTGACACCTGCGTGAGAAATATTTCGGTAGATGGCGCGTAAACTGTGTAAATCCCAGAGATGTGAAGGTTGAAGCCTCTAAACAATATAATGGTGACATCTACGCGGGATATCTTACGGTAGATGGCGCGTAAACTGTGTAGATCCCGGAGAAGTGAAGGTTGAGGACGCAACAATACAATGGTGACACCTGCGCGAGAAATATTTAGATAGATGGCGTGTAAAGTGTGTAAATCACAGAGATGTGAAGGTTGAGGCCTCTAAACAATACAATGGTGATACAATAATCTACGCGGGATATCTTTCGGTAGATAGCTAACTGTGTAGATCCCAGAGAAGTAAAGTTTGAGGCCTCGAAATACGAGTGTCGTGCACCGCTGCCAATGTTATTAGATGTAGTGTCGAAAATTTCAATGCAACATGTTCCATCAAGATTAGTATTTACATAAACAAGAAGTAGATTATGTTGTGTGGTTGAAGATCAGTCTAAGATTCAAGTAAAGATAATAAATAAGATTCGTCGTTGAAAGACCCAGATCAGTTTAAGAATCAGATAAAGAATATGAATAAGATTCAGATAAGAGACAACACCGTACAATGTAGTTGGGCATATGAAGAATTGCAGATGTAATAGGAGACGAGTAAACAATATCGCATACCACTTGGATGTATTAGAGATATTAGAGTTCAAAATGTTCTTAATGGACAAAGTTGAAGTTTGACTATCAATTTAATATTCTGAAATAAACGAGTTCTTTAACATTCGTTAGTTAGACTCGGGGGAATCCCACGGTGAGTGTACGGGAGGTGCCTGTTCGATAGAGCCGAGGCCCGAGGCCTGAGTAAACAGGAAACAGTGATTGTGGTTCCCTTTTACATAATAATGTTCAATAATATAAAATATGAATAATAATATTAAACACACCTACCAGAATTATCATAAAATGCCTGTACGATATTAATGTTAGGGAGCATAATATGTTAGTTGTGAAGATCTCTTCAACTCGGGGATTACTTCAGATAAGGGCGCGCGTATGCGCGCCTTCATGTCCTAGTAATAATTAAAGAACATTAATTTTAGGAATAAATGTGTTTGTTTTTAAGAAAAAAAATGTCATTCCTTTTTTAAATTTAATGAAAATATAATTAGAAAGATGATTTGGGATAAAAGATTCGAACTCTTCCATCATTATAACACCTATGTACTAAATTTCAATATTGTTAAACATATTATAGATAGCCCTGATGAAGAATTAAAATAAAATTCTAAAGCTTGGCACAGAAAAAAGAGTGTTCTTTTCTTAAAACGACTGCATTCCCAAATAATTCCTAATATCATTTATAATAGAATAGGACAGTCAAACCAAACTACCAAATTATTTTAATAAATACATTAATATACAGTGTGGAAAAGCCAAATGTAATAAATTCTATAATAAATAAATGGAGACGCGTGCGAAAAAGCGCTCGGACACGTCGATTAGTATTTTTGGTTACACATTTTTTTCAATGAAAACTTTTCATACAGGGTGTGTCATGTAACAGTGGCCAATACCAACTTTCTTATTTCAAATCAAACACCCTTTGTTCAATTTGTTCAATCTAAACTCCATGCCGGTGTTGTCCTGAACCGTTTGAAGGTCGCTCTTTCCCAAGACATTCGAAGATCATCCATGTAAAAAAGGTCGGTGACCTTGTGCCTTCTAGCGCTTACAGACCCGAAAAGACAATCGTGATTCTGGAGTAGCATTACTGACAACAGCAGCAATGAGATTCAAAACAGAAAAGGACTAAGAGAATCCCCCTATATTACGCCATCTCAACATTAGATTCTTGTGAGCATCTCATTGTTGAATGAGGTATTGCAAGACGTCGGAGCAAAGTTAGTATTACCTCGTAAGAAGTTGCATCAAACGACTTGCGATAATCAATCCAGACCATGAGCAGGCTGCATTTGTATTGTCGAGAATTCTGTGTAATACGATACATATTATATCGGTTTGTAAGGAAATTCTTCCCGCGGCGAGTCACACCATTCTTAGCTTATTAGTGCTCATAAGCCAGATCAAAGACAGGTTCCACACTAATTAATAGTCACACACTAACTATAGTACAATATTCTCGTGGAGATTTTGTAACCGGTGTTTGGACAAGTTATGTACCTATAATTTTTTGGATTAGACAAGTCCCCTTCTTGGGAATAAGCACCCTTCTACGAACTACTGAAGGATGAGTCTTCCGTCATTAAATCAACTGTTGAATACCTTGACCAGATGAAGGTGGACACAGGAAAATTGTTTTCACCAGAAGTTGTTGGGCCCGTTCGGTCCTGGTGTCGAGAAATCCTTTCCTCCTCTATAAGAGCCTGTTGAACTTCCTCCTCAGTGATTTCGTTACAGACTTCTCCTGGCGTTAAATGACCTCCGACGGAGGCCGTGAAGTGTTCTAAGGCAGGAGTGTTTTCAATAAATGACAGAGACATCCCAAAAAGTCCCCTACATCTGAAAACGTCCGAGGATTCTCCACAGCAGTTTGCGACGGTTACAATAAACGAGAAGGATTTTTGCGAAAGGTGTTGTTTTCGTTAATCAATCTTGCTCTCCTACCTAGCGATTTCCTAATCATGCATATTCGTATTAAATGTCCGTAACCAATTTACATAGTGTTGCTTTATAACCAGCATCATGTTCAGGTTGAATATGTGATGTGTGCACCTCACATTGGTGGCTATTCGGCGGATCTTTACCGTAAAAGCTTTTACTAATCACAAAGTAGTTAGATCGAAGTATACATTGTAAGTCATGTCAAATAAAAAAAAATCGCTTGTGATTTTGTGTACGCTATTATACTTGTAGTACGATGAGATATTTAGTAGTAGGAAGAAAATAAAGAAATAAGTAGGATTTTTTAACTTAACTTAGCGTCTAAAAAACTTAAAAATAGCACGTATGGTTTGTCCAGTGAGTGTTGTCCGGTGTGATGCCACACTGATCCTGACTAAACAATTTCATTAATTTGATTTGATTCGTACACTTATTTCTAAGTTGAACCAGATGTGCTTTCGCAGTTTGCGTCAGTGGCGTGTGTTGAGGAATAATGAATATCCTACAAATAGGTATATTATTTCGACGAATTATTGACGAAGTAGAGCCTTGGAACTTTTTGATAACAAAAATATATAATGCAAGTAAGTAAGAATGATAATTATTGTTATAATCATGATTAGAAATATTATGCATTAGCCTATCTGCTGGGTGGCGTTTAAAGAAAGCATACGACCTCCGTTTTCTTTTTCCTCAGTAAAATATTCTAGCAAAACTAAACCACAAGACCACGTCCTAGTGACTTCAGTCGTTTCCCAGACTTTTGTGTATTTTTTTGTAGTTCTTTGCGAAACTATACCCTGTCTGTTATTTCAAACGTTAGAAAAACAAGGCAATATATTATTATTTTTAGGCATTCACGCAATTAATAAGTTACTCGTAGTTTATCACACCGTACAATATCACAAGTAATTCTGATGAATTCGTATTAAAAAGTTTCACATAACAAACCTTAATAAGTATTTAGTGCGTTACTGTCACTGTCACTATCCGATCAGCTGGACGACATTCTTATCATATCAATCTAAGCGTATCAAGACGCAAGTTGTACTTCCGTCTCATTCTCGCTCATCTTTTTAAATTGCTGACGATTTAAAAGTTTTTTTCTGACAATACGTCCAAATTCAACTCGATTGGCTATGCAATAGAAGGAGTAAGAAATATAACGAGATGATGTATCCTTAGCAGTTATCACAACGGACAACACTCACTGGACAAACTATACATGTATTTGCGAGATGTAAACAATAACGCATTCGTTTAGGTAAAACATCCTACCTAATCAGAACTTACTTTGTATTGTTAGCACAATCCAAGTACAAACGGCTGCCCAGTGTAAGTAATTATTAGCAAAACACCTCCACCAACCGAATATACAGACTGAGATGTTAACAGAAACAAAACAGCAGAACCAGATCATGTCGCTGCAATGGTCTGGCACTCCCTCATTTATAATTATCCAGTGAGCCAACAGCGATACCTAAAATCATTACCTACTATAAGAAACGATCAAAAGGGAAGAAGATGTGTAAAATAAGGGATGCAGGCATTTCTTATAATTATAATTGTTTCAGTCCACAAGGATCAGGTTACCTTTGAGGAGGGGACAAAGTTGATACATTGTTCTGTATTAACTGGGAATTAGATTGTTCTCTCGTTCGACTTCTATTTTCTCGAGTAACCCCCCAGAGATGAAGTAAACGAATCACATTACCTTGAGCAGAATATCCACCAGATTGACAATTATCAAAGATTTCTGTCTTTGTCTATGCGAATATCTCAGATACGCCAGCTCTAGATGTTTGCACTGGAAGCTGTTTGTGAAACTCGGCCAGTAGATGCCTTTATACATCAATCCCTTTTTGAACACAGTCGAAAAATCTATAAAACGACAAATTATATTAATATACAATACACAATACACATACACAGACTACTACATGCGTCTACATTATTATAAATTAGTTCAGATAATAATTTTAGTATGTTGTTTTTATATAAATGCTCTTCTATTCTCCGAGTTATGAGTGATGTGTGTTCGTTGATATGGTCTGTTGTAATTCTTTTATATGGTGAATTGAGTGTGCTGCGGTATCTTCACTTGTGAGTGAATTTCCGTTTCCCTGTTGATCCATGTTGCGTTTCTATTGTGTGTTTCCGGCCTACTACATACTGACTTTTAAAAGTTTGTGATTTCATCCTGTGACGGGTGTATAATAATAATTTTTTCTGTTTTGTTTAGGGTGCGGTAGAATTGGTTGTCGTTATTGTGGTACATGTATTGTTGTTTTATTCTCTTCTAGTAGAATATACGGCCAACTTTTGTTTAAGCGTGTCTCTTATTTCTACTAGTGGTCTGGTTTGATTTTGCAAAATGGGCTGGATTCTTTTCATCAGCCTTTAGCTGTCTCGTCTTTTACGTATTGCGTGAGTCTTCCTATTTCTTGTCTGGGCTGATTAATCTTGTTCTCGAGTTTGGTCTGACATCTGGGTTTCTTGTCCGGTTTGATTGCCTTGGCAGCTGCTGGATCTTGTTTGTTGAGTATCAAACTTGTGTATGCTGCACTATAGATCATAGCAAGTGTTTGGGATAGTGTATGAGTAATCGATCATAGCGTGTATAATGCGATTGATCTAGGTGAGGTTTTGTTCAAAATTCTAGAAGAAATGTGGCTTAAGTTATCGCGGTCTGTTTTCTGGTGCAACTTGTATCAATTTATTGTACTGTTGTTCGAGTTCTTCTCTAAGATAATCGTGGTCTATGTTCTTCTGTTGAGAGATGTTTCCCGGGTCTTCTGGTATGCCTGTTAAGTTACCGTTCTGTCCTGTCTATGAGAACTGTATACCAGTGTTGGTTTCATTGTGGTCCTGGTCTACTGCTTCTTCTAGTGCGTTTTGGTATGGTGTGTATAGTTAGCTGTAGTCGTTCTATTTCTATAGCTAACTGTTGATATTTATATTTCTTTTCTATGTATTTGTTATTAATGTTATTGTCAGATGGAACAGCTATATCAATAAGGTAGGTGATCTTCTATTTTTTATTTGTAGTGTTATATCCGGTATATTGCGCATAACTGTTTTGTCTGTATGCATGGTTATGTTCCAATGTAACTTGTATATTCTTCGTTTTAGAATATTGTTTGTGGTGTGTATTTTGTAGTATGGTTGTGTTTCTGTGATGAACTTATGTTGTAGTAGTCAAGTCATTACGTCGGAAATAACGGGTTAGAAATACAAATGAACCGAGAAAGCTAAATTTTTGATATTACGTGGGGGGGGGGGGGGGCTAGAAAAGCTCAACTTCAAAATGTCGACCAAAATTACCTTGTGCATTTTCCGTCATCTTGAAAAGAGTGTTAAATTCAGTTTTTTCATCACAATTCGGTTCTCCGTTGAGATAAGAAATTTTTATACAATACTTTGTTGTTGCCTTTCTTACGATCTACAATAAAACTTCTCTACATTTTTTACGTATCGTTCATCTTTACCGAGATATCCATCGAAAAACCATAAATTTGGGAAGTAAATTTCGTTTTTTGCTATGAATGATATCAAAAAAATGTCTAATATAAAACTTGTAGAGCGTGTTCAGACCTGTATATATTTTCATTTTATTATTTTTTATTTTCGACAAAAATTAAGACCTCTAGCGCGCCGCGAAATTGATCTACCAACAGCGGGTATTATAAAGGCTAATTAAGTTAACGGGCAGATTTCTGGGGCCATTTCTGAAGAAGGTACCGAGTCTAAGTGGAAATTTTTTTAATTTATCTATTCTTGATATGAAAATAATTACAAAAATGGTAATAAAAGTAATTTGACATCGATAGTAGCTTCAAAAACGAACACAGAAATCTGCCCGTTAGCCTAATGAGTCTTTATAATATTGGCTGCTAATGATGTATCTTTTTGTTAGGAATTTGTTTTAATTTGTGATATTTGTTTCACACTGTGATATGCCATGGTCAAAAATAATTTAGTTTTTTCTCGTTTTTTTACATTTTTATAAATAAGTAATCTCAACATGTTCAAATTCTCTGACTTTTTTTGCCAAATTATTCAAAATATTTCCAGGGGGTGAACCCCGGTACCCCCCTTCTTATTGGAATATTCCATACCCCCCATGGCACCCGGTTTGTCACTATATAATGCCTATTCTATTATCTACTGAAATCGCCATATTGGATCAGACATTGTGAAATTCTATTTTAACATTTTATTTTTAATCAGCTATCCCACAAACACATAATATTATTTTTGTATAAAAATTTCGTATCTCAACGGAGAACCGAGTTATGATGAAAAAACTTAATTTAACACTTTTTTCAAGATGGCGGGAAATGCACAAAGGTAATTTTAACGAAAATTTGAAGTTAAGCTTTTCTAGATACACCCGTCCCCCCCCCCCCCCCCCGGCCTCAACGTAATATCCAAAATTTAGCTTTCTCGGTTCATTTGCATTTCCAAATGTATACAGCGTGATTCTTTTAAGGCGCCCATTAGAATATTTTCACTTCTAATTGAGCTAGAGATCTAAAACTTGTGACCTAGGTAACATCAACAATTACGAGTCAAAATGGAATATTAGCAAGATGCCGGCACATTTAAAAACCTTCTTGCGCATCAATCGCAGAAATAGTGTATTTTTATGCGATTCAATTATGAATATTTTCACCGCTTTTTAAATTGAATTTATGAAATTTTCCATAGTCAGGTCATATTAGCGTAGTGGTTTACTGAGAAAATTTCATTTCATTTAGTTTGAAAACGTGCCTTAGAATGGATTTTTAAATTTAACAAAACAAAAAAAAATTGGCAAATAAAAAAAAAAATTCCTTTTCCTGTGTCCGCCACTGGCTAACTTTACTTAAAAAATACTATTCTTTACACTACCTTTAATAAATTCGCAAAAAGTCAAAGGGGATTTTTGAAAACCGACAATTTGAAATTTTAGAGGAATAAACATCATGTAAAAATATTCGAATATCTCCGCCATTTTTTCTTTTTTGCTTCTTGAAATTTTTCAGAGTTAAAGGTTATTCGTATAGTTGTCTACTGGAAAAACTTCACCTCGATTCCTTCAAAAAAGGCTCATAAACGGTTATAGAAATTTAGCCATTTCTACCCTTTTCCTACCCACGCCACTGGCTCATTAATGAAAAATATGCAATAACTCAAATTTAAAATAATTTTCTTCCAATCGTGTTGTAACGAATTCCAAAGCATTCGTTGGTAATTATTATTTATTTTAATTATTCGAGGGGTTTATCAGGAGTGATACGGTTTTTGCGACAGTGATTAGCAGGTTAATCGCCGCCAGCACCGGCTATATAAAGAGAGCCAACTGAAGAGCTCATCAGAACGGATCCGAGGGACTGACTCGAGAACCAATCTCCCTCCTTGTGAATTGAGCTCGGAGGTCTCCAGGAGGCATGTAGTGAGTGCACTCCGTCCAGTTTACCTAGCCGGCTACAGTAGGTCGATGAAATGAGTCGAGCCTAACTGTAACCGTACGTCGGTGGACCGACCAGAATGGAATGAGTTCTGGCCGGCAACCGATTCAGTATAGGGAATCCGTCGGCGCTACGTTGAAGTACCGGCTAGTCCCTTCAGTCACGACCCGGCCTGTATTGAGGGCCGGATTCAGTAACAGCCGCCCCGGCATTGCATTGAGATACCGGGAGCGGATTCTGTTTCAGGTAGTTTCGTCGGCGGAGGACTTTTCTCCCAGACCCCGTCTCGGCGCGTGTTCCGGAGGCTGCAGCAGCCGGTACGCACCGTGCAACGGCGAGCGAGTGACTGCCGTAGTGGACTCGACTGTGAACCGATCAGGCGGTCGACCAATCAACAGTGGTGCGCGCCCCGACGCGGGTTTCTACCACCAATCAGACGGTCGGTGGGAAACGAGGATCGGCCCACAGGATACAGTGGTTATTGATATGAGCTTGACAAATATAGACATATGTAAATAGAGTATTGTGTAAATAAATATTATAGATTTTAATCGACTTGTCACGGGTAAAAAGGGGCAATTACCCATCCCTGGGACATCACCTCTACCTAGCAGAAAATCCCGTTACAAGATTGGCGCCCAACGTATAAATTTAAACTCTTCAGCCACAGCACAGTACAGTCACAGGACCAGAAGGAAACAGTAACAGTATCTAGCGGGATGAGTAACAAGATTGATGCCGGTTATTCAAGGCATCAATAACATAATATAGCACACGACAGAGGAACAGAACTGTAACAGAAGCAAACAGAAACAGAACCAGGAGGACCAGGACACAAGATTGACGCCCAACGTATAAATTTAAACTCTTCAGCCACAGCACCACAGTGCAGTACAGTCACAGGACCAGAAGAAGACAGTCACAGTATCTAGCGGGATGAGTAACAAGATTGACGCCGGTTATTCAAGGCGCCGATAACATAGTACAGCACACGACAGAGGAACAGAACTGTAACAGAAGCAAACAGGAACAGAACCAGGACACAAGATGGCCGACAGAAACGGACAGAACAAAATCGCTGAATTGGAAGCCGAGGTAGCACGAATAAAACTGGCTCTCCAATCAGCATGGGGACCGGCAGCAGCACCGACCGGGTACCACCAGCCGCCGCAAGTGGAAATAATCGACCAAGCCCTCGAATGGGGACTGCAATTCGACCACAAGCGAGACGACGCAGTCCTCTTCATCGAACGCCTGGAAGAGTTACGAAGCACGTACAGCTTCCCGAAAAGCGGCATGCTGAAGGCGCTACCAGTGCTCCTAAAAGGGGAAACGCTGCTCTGGTACAGGGTCAACAGGGACGACTGGAAGGACTGGGACCAGTTCGACAGGAGTTTCAAACGCGCGTTTCTCCCATACGAGTACCGATTGGCGCTGGAGGAAGAAATCAGAGCCAGGAAACAGAGGCCCAACGAGTCGATCAGGGAATACGTCACGGAAATACAGACCCTGATGCGACGGGACGGATCGATGTCACCCAGCCAGGAGCTCGAGAGAGTGAAGAGGAATATGCGGCCAGAGTTCCGCATCCACCTCCACCTGCATAAAGTCACATCGATATCGCACCTCTTAGATGTAGCCTGCGCGTTCGAGTCTCTCGAAGGAGAAAGAACCGCCGCTATATAGTGGCCATCAACCTCCGCGAGCCCGCAGTCAATGACGACCCCAAGTCAGCCAGGAACACAGAATCCACAGGTCAGTCCTGGCTACAGAGACCAACAGCAGAACAATGTGGAACAGGAGCCCACATGCATAGAAGATGAATTAATGTTTATACAGTGCTGCTCCGCAGGACCGGCAGAACAGTATATGACAGGAGAGAAGCCAAGTCATGCAGAACAGGCAGCACAGTATAACAGAAAAAACACTGAAATGCAGGGCAGAGCAGAATACAGAACAGAGCCGGCAGAGCAGAACAGGACAGAAGACAGGTCAAAACAGTACAGAACAGGGAAAAAAACAGAACAGGCTGCAAGGCAGCACAAGACAGAGATCGGAACCAGACAATCAGAGCCAACAGGACAGAAGAAAACGGAAGACAGGCCAGAGCAGGCAAAACAGTGCAGCACGAAGCACAAAACAGAAAGCAGACTAGAACAGGCTGCGCAGAGCGCAGAACAGACAGAACAGAAAAAAGCAGAAATCACAGCAAAACCGAACAGAATAGACGAGAACATTCCAGAAAAGAACAAGACGGCGGAAATTCACAGGACAGGACAGCACAGCGAGGCAGAGCGAAGAGGAGTAAAACTCCACAGAGCAGAGCAGCAGAGCAGAGGAGTACACAGTAGGGACTCAGATGCTCTACGAAGCGGGACAAAAGCGGGACCCGATAAACGCAGATCCTGGGTGCCCATAGTAGAGACACCCAAGGTACCAGCTCGCTTCGACGAAGAAAGAGCCCTGGGGAAGGGCTGCAGGCACGTCAAGGAGGTGTACAGACAGGACAGTCCCGGGAGGCTACAGCTCATCAGCAACGAAGGCGACAAATTGTTCCAGGAGCATATCCTTGAGCATTGTCCCGGACCACCGTCCCGAGCGTCGGCCTGATGCGGACTTCGACCATGGGGGATTTTGGAAAAAAGAAAAATCGCCAAAATGGTTTCGTATACATTTTATTTGTTTCAGGATATTTCTTTTATTTTCAGTCGCAGCAATTTTTCTTTTTTTTCCATTGGGCCGGGGATGTAACGAATTCCAAGGCATTCGTTGGTAATTATTATTTATTTTAATTATTCGAGGGGTTTATCAGGAGTGATACAGTTTTTGCGACAGTGATTAGCAGGTTATCGCCGCCAACACCGGCTATATAACGCGAGCCAACTGAAGAGCTCCTCAGAACGGATCCGAGGGACTGACTCGAGAACCAATCTCCCTCCTTGTGAATTGAGCTCGGAGGTCTCCAGGAGGCATGTAGTGAGTGCACTCCGTCCAGTTTACCTAGCCGGCTACAGTAGGTCGATGAAATGAGTCGAGCCTAAATGTAGCCGGACGTCGGTGGACCGACCAGAATGGAATGAGTTCTGGCCGGCAACCGATTCAGTATAGGGAATCCGTCGGCGCTACGTTGAAGTACCGGCTAGTCCCTTCAGTCACGACGATAAAAAGTTTTTTTTATGATTTTTCATTTTTTTCAGTTTTCAATGATCAAAGTTTTATCATAAAAAAACTTTGATAATTTTTCTGATTGGTTTTAACATAAGACATCCACATAGCTCTGCCATGGGGGCACCCACCTTCTATAATTGACAGAAATTTTAGACCATCATGTAATAATTTTTAACTTGTTGTTGTCCTTGTGTAATTATAATAATAATAATAATAATAATAATAATAATTTATTTGTCCAAAGTAATACATTTTCTTTGTAATAGTTGATTGTTAAATCGTACATAGTAATTATCACGAACAAACAAACCAAAAATATATAACTTCGATGTCTTGTGTGGGTAAGTGCAAAAAACAATTTAGTGATTTTAGCTGACTCAGGCCCCGCTTCGAAAGCGTATAGCTTGTGTGAAGCGGTACCTAAGTTTCAATAAGAGAACAATTCAGCATTTTTGTGTCTAAGTCTATATATGTAACTATCTTTACTCCAAAGCAGTTAAAGGACTCGGTAAACAACATCAAAGTGTTGAATGATATGGAAACAAATACAAAATGAACAAACAGAAATATTTAAATTTTTAATCCATGCCTAGGAGTTCGCGGGTTTGTTTGCGGGTTTCTCTAGATATATATTAGTGTATTTTTTAACAAAAAAATACACTATTGAGGACGACATCACTTTCCAAAAATCACCCAAACTCATCAAATGTCCACCGATCATGACCCCCAGATTACGAAAAAGTGGTTTTCCAAAATTCACCTGCCCACGATATATATATATATATTTATATATATATTTATATATATATATATTTATATATATATTTATATATATATATATTTCTCCAAAATCGCGAAATTTCGATTTTAAAAACGCTCCTGTGGCTTTATCTTTTAAGATTAGTGAACGAAATTTTGGGTCCTTGTAAAATTTGGGAATGATGTTGGATTTTCGTTGAAAAACTTTCCAAAAGTCCCATCACTTCTACAGGGTGTCCCTTCAAAATTCCAGGTATCCGGTTTTTGTCATCTCATTTCAGGTCGCAGTTTTGTATCTAGGAGGCTGAAATTTTTGTGGGAGTAAGATATCCACAAGGAGTGGTCTGGTATTGCACTTGAGCAAAATCGGCCGAGCCGTTTCAAAATGGCGGCCATTTTAATTTTTGGAAAAAGGACTATTTTTTGAACCCCTGTATAAGCTAGATAGAAAAAGAGTTTTATATCAAATTCACAATATTGGAAGTAAATGACTTGAAATTTAATTTCATGCAACAAAATTTGCATTTTTCCTATTAATAAGCCAGTGGCGTGGGTAGGAAAAGGGTAAAAATGGCTAAATTTCTCCAACAATTTATGAGCACATTTTTGAAGTAATTAAACTGAAATTTTTACAGTAGACAACTATACTAATAGACTTCAACCCTTGAGAATTTCAAAAAGTAAATAAGAAAAATGGCGGAGATATTCGATTTTTTTTTACATGATGTTTTTTTAAAATTAATTTCTCTAAATTTTTAAAAACGCTCCTGTAGCTTCATCTTTCAAGATTAATGAACGAAATTTTTTACTCTTATAAACCTTAGGGCTGACGTTTGATTTTCGTAAAAAACATTTTCCTAGAGTTGTGTTACTTCTACAGGTGTCCCTCCGAATTTCAGAAAAAAAACCGTCCGTGAGGCACGGTTTCTGGTCGAAGTTTTCAATCTAGAGCGCTGAAATTTTTTTGGTAGTAAGATACCCTCAAGTAGTCGTCTGGTACTGTATTTGAGTAAAATAGGTAAAGACATTCCAAAATGGCGGCCTTTTCAATTTTTGGAAAATGGCTAGATTTTGAACCCCTAAATAGGCAAGATCAAAAACTTTTAAACAAAATTAACAAGATTGGAATAAACTTATTTGAAATTTGAGCTAATGCAATATAATTTGCATCATTTCTATTAATAAGCCAGAGGCGTGGGTAGGAAAAGGGTAAAAATGTCTACATTTCTATAAACATTCATGAGCTTATTTTTGAAGGAATAGAACGGAAATTTTGATAGTAGACAACTATACTAATAGCATTTAACCTTCAAAAATTTCAAGAAGCAAATATAAAAATGGCGGAGATATATTCGAATATTTTTAAATGATGTTTATTCCTCTAAAATTTCAAACTTTCGGTTTTCAAAACTCTCCTTTCAGTTTTTTCCGAATTTATTAAAGGTAGTGTAAAAAATAGTATTTTTCAAGTAAAGTTAGCCAGTGGCGGGCATAGGAAAAGGGACAAAATTGTAAAATTTTGCCAATTTTTTTGATTTTTAAATTTAAAAATCCGATCTAAGGCACGTGTTGAAACGAAATGAAATGAAATTATCATAGAAAATTTTTCACATTAAAGCACTACGCTAACATGACATGACTGTGGAAAATTTCAGAAAGCCAATAATTTAAAAAGCGGTGAAAATATTCATAATTGAATCGCATAAAAATACACTATTTCTGCGATTGATGCGCAAGAAGGTTTTTTTTTATGAGCCTGCTAAAAACTCGCCCAGTCGATGACGGAATTAGTCCAATGTAACTAAAGTTTTAGTGTAAATTTTAGTATTTGAATGCATTCCTGTTGAAGACCACCATGAAGTCAACTAAATTATTTAAATTCTATCTTTGGAGCTTAATCTCAATAGTTCGTAAGTAGATATTCTTAAATCATTGTCAGCTCTCGCTGGTTTTTACTTTATGATTAATTTTTTCCATGTTATTATAGTGCCTTGAGAATGGAAACTATAAATTTCCGAAACGTCGGCAATTGAACAAAGAGTATTCTTTGACTCCTTGACTACTATCCCCGTAATCAAAAACACTGCTTTTTATATAAATATTGTATATATATCGTGGGCAGGTGAATTTTGGAAAACCACTTTTTCGTGATCTGGGGGTCATGATCGGTGGACATTTGATGAGTTTGGGTGATTTTCGAAAAGTGATGTCGTCCTCAATATGTTGCGAAAGAATATGCCATCTTTGTTTTTTAAATGGGACACCCTATATATTATTGCATTTTCAGATTGTTTGAGAAAATGTAATAACAATGGTGCTGATTGTTGCAGTTTAAATAGAGTAGGCGATGAGTTACCAACAAGTGAAAATCGCAATTTTCTAACTTTGAATTTATTTACAACGAAAATGGTTCAAGATATCTGAAAACGGTTTACATGTCCCCATCTTAACTTTTCTTCTGGTATCTTGCATAGTTGAAATGTTTATACTTCTTCTTAGTCCTAACATCGTTGTCGATGTATGGTGATTGATATGGTTGTCACCCGGGGCTGTCTAAATTTCTCAGGACCTGCTGAACGGTCCTTCTCCAGCGTTTCCGGTCATTTGCTTGCCGTGCTGCGGACGCAAAGCTCGAGTCCACAAGCTTTTCCACCACTTCAGTCCAACGGGTCCAACGGGTCGGTGATCGCCCACGCTTCCTCTTTCCCTCAAGTCGTCCTTGTACCATCAGTTTTTCCATGGTATCGTGGCGTGCGATATGTCCGAAAAACTTAAGGATTCGTCCATATGTCAACGATGAGAGTCTCTGGACTGGCTTGACTTCGTTTAGGATGGAAACGTTCGTTCTTCTGGCTGTCCATGGGATCCGCAGCATTCTCCGCCACACCCACATCTCAAAAGCATCTATTCGCCGCCGGTCGGCTGCGCGAATGGTCCAAGTCTCCGAGGCGTAAGAAAAAATCGGAAAAATGAGCGTATTAACCAATTTGATTTTCGTGACTTTCGTTATGCTACGATCCTTCCATACTCTGGACAATTGCATCATAGCATTCCGAGCAATTTCTATGCGTCGTCTAATTTCATATTCGCATGAGCCGTATTTATGCAACATCGATCCCAGATAAATGAATTTATCCACTACTTCGAAGCGCCCTATACTTCTCGGTTGATTATGATGTTCATTATCGCGGTCAACGATCATAATTTTGGTCTTATTAATGTTTATTTTTAGCCCAAAGTCTAAACTCACGACTTCAAGTCTTTGGATCAGTTCTAAGAGCTCTCTTACACTGCTCGCAATCAAGGTTGTATCATCTGCGAATCGGAGGTTTGAAAATCTCTTTCCGGCAATTTTAATTCCACCATTCCACTGTTCCAAAACTTGCCTCATTATAATCTCACTATATACTTTATACAGTAATGGTGAGAGCACGCAACCCTGTCGTACGCCTCTCCGAATATTGCATCTATCAGATAAAGTATTTTCGATCTTCACCACTGCTTCCGAGGCTTCGTATAGATTTTTAATGAGGGTTGTCAGATGGATTGGTACGCCGATTTCAATTAAAGTACTCCAAAGTTTCGGCCACCTGATATTATCGAAGGCCTTCTCATAGTCAACGAAGCAAAGATACATTGGAACGCCATACTCCCGAGCTTTTTCTGTCAGCTGTCTTGCATTAAAAATGTGTTCACGGGTTCCCCGTCCCTTGACAAATCCAGCCTGTTCCTCAGAAATCTGACGATCGATAAAAGCACTTAGACGCGCTTGCAACACGTACAGCATGATTTTACTAGCGTGAGATATAAGCGCTATTAGGCGGTAGTTATCACAGTTGGTCTTTGGTCCTTTTTTGTGGAGCGGCAATAAGACAGACGTGGACCAATCTTTTGGCCAGAGTCCCGTTTTCCATATTCTTTGGCAAAGGAAATGCAGGATTCTCAGGCCTCTGTCGTCCAAAGTTTTTAAAACATCTGCTGATATTTGATCGATTCCAGTCGCCTTACCATCTCTCAGCTTCCTGATTGCTGCCTTAACTTCGTCCAGGAGTATATCCGGCTCCTCTTCATAATCGCCGAGTTCGTCGACAACAGAATCTGGATCGGTATACAGGGTCCCACAGTAGTTCTTCCAGATGGAGGCTATCTTATTCAACTCCGTAGCCGGCACATTCTGCTCATCGTGTATTATCCAGTGTCGTGTCTTGAATTTACGAGTAATGATTCGAATCTTCTGAAATAGATCTTTTGTGCTATTCGTTGCTGCATGGTTTTGAACCTCTTCGCACATAGTCGCTAGATACGCATTTTTGTCTCTACGGGTTGCACTCTGTATGGCTCGGTTCAGCAAATTATAACGCTCGAGGTCCACAGTATTATCCAACCCTAGAGATTTGACCTCCCTTCGTTCACGTATCAACTCCCTTGTTTCTGTTGTTATCCAAGGTTTCCATTTGTTATCTAGGTGTTCGTTTGGCATTTCCTTGAGTGACGATATAACAGCCGTTTTCATAGTCTGCCATATCTTCTCGGGGCTCTCATTCTCAATATCTTGAACCAAAGATGCAACTTTGTCCATGACAGAATCGTTAAAGCGTTGAACATGAACAGCATTCAATGGGGGGAGCTTTCTTATTTGTCTTCTTTGACAGTTTTTGAATCTGGCGAAATATTCGCACATCAGAAGCTGATGATCACTTCCGCAGTCTGCCGATGGCAGCGTCTTCGCCGCTCGAACAGAAGCTCTCCAACGCTGCCTAACTAAGATGTAATCAATTTGGTTTTTGTACTTGCCATCCGGTGATCTCCAGGTAAATAAACGTCTTTTGTGATGTTCAAACATAGAGTTTACAATCGCAAAGTTGTTGTCAATGCAAAACTGAATAAGTCGTTCACCTCTATTATTACGGTCTCCTAGGCCAAATTTCCCGACCACTTGGCGGAGATGGTTTTCGTTCACAGTGCCACCAATTTTTGCATTCAAATCCCCCACCAAGATAAGGATTTCCTTATTTGGTATCCTATTTATTGCAACTTCAACCGCTCCATAAAACTCCTCAATCTCCTCATCTTCTGCATCTGAGGTGGGCGCATACAGCGATAGGATGTTTAAGATGCATGGCTTCGCATTTATTTTTAGCGAGCAAATTCTCTCGTTAATAGGTTCGTACCCAAGAACATAGGGGTTGAGTCTATTTGATATCAGGATGCCCACACCATGAATGTTCCTGTCTTCAGTACCGGAGAAATAAACTGTATACTCAGATGATCTGAAATGTCCCCTATCATGCCAATGTGTTTCAGAGATGGCCGCCACATCAATCTTGCACCGTTGAAGTTCCTCCTGGAGCAGCCGAAGTTTACCCTGTTGGTTAAGCCCACGTACATTCCATCCTGCTATACGTATTCTTTGCTGCTTTTTCCTGGTCGCTAATTTTGCATGGGAAGCCCAGCTGTCCACATACCCATGCCCGGTATCTGATTTGCCACTCTCTACCCCGGACACAGAAGAGCGCCGGTTGCCAACCGGGTCGCATGGCCTTCCGAGGCCATTTTCTGTCGACATACCATACAGAAATGTTTATACAGAGTGAGCAAAAATCTGATAATTTTCACCACCCTGTATAAACATTCCAACTCCACAATAGGATACCTCTGTAAATAAGACAGAAATTCAACTTTACAAGAAGGTTCAAGAAAAATTATCAACGTTAAAATAGGGACATGTAATCCGTTTTCTGATATCTTGAGCCGTTTTTGTTGGAAATAGCTTCAAAGTTGGAAAATTGCGATTTTCACTTGTTTGTAACTCATCGCCTACTCTG
The DNA here is from genome assembly GCA_910589415.1 of Malachius bipustulatus. Taxonomy (NCBI): domain Eukaryota; kingdom Metazoa; phylum Arthropoda; class Insecta; order Coleoptera; family Melyridae; genus Malachius; species Malachius bipustulatus. The sequence continues at coordinate 60,763,146 of OU342631.1, read as the reverse complement.
TTTAAACTGCAACAATAAGCACCCTTGTTATTTTTTGTATAATTTTTTTTTTTAATAGTGCTTTTTTGCACAGGACGATTTTTGGACGACTTCGGATTTGAGTTATTTAGGACATAAACTATGATTCCTGAAAACTTCAGCCTTGTACACTAAAAGGCCCATAGGGTGACAACTTATTGCTAGATTGGCACTCTACTTATATGTATTGATTGTTCATGTTGTAAAGATGTTTATCGTGTAATTTTTTCTGTGTCCATTCTTCTATTTTTTGCTATTTTTGTGTGAGTGCTGTATATTTATTGTGTGTGTGAGAGGTTGAGAGGTGTGTATTCTTTGTCCGCTTGTACAATTGCTGTATGTAATGATGACTGATGTTTACTATAGAAGAAATTTCTGAGTTTTTGTATCTGTCCTGTGTGCAGTGTGACTGCATCTATCATTCCTCTTCCTCCCTTCTTTTCTTCCTATTGTTATTATTTCTTTACAGGCATGTGGGTGGTGATTTTTATGTTCCGTTTGTTCTGTTCTCGTATATTGATGTTTTCAAGGTCGGTTTGTGTCCATTTGATGATTCCGAATGAATATGTAAGGAGAGGAGTTATGTATGTGTTTAATGCTTTAAAAAAGTTTTTGGAATTTAATTTGGTGTTCATTAGTAATATCATTTTTTGTATTCGTGTACGAGATGTTCTTTTGTTTCTGTATGGTTTATCCTTGTGCTCTGTTGGAATCCTAAGTATTTGTATGTTTCGTTTCGCTGCATGTTTCTTAGTTCTTCATCGTTCAGCGCCCCTGTTTCTACGAAATGTTTCTGTCCCTCCCTCTCATTTTCTATCCTATAACCTTTTTGTGCATGTTTTCTTCTTCTATAATCCATGTTGCTTTTTTTCAGCTTACTGTAAAATAGTTTCTCGTTTTGCGTTGTAACGAAGTCGCGTATTTTCGCCTTCGTTTTTCAGTAATTCATAGGCAGGAAAGTTTAAATTCAATAAGAATAAAAGAGTAATAATTATTAAAATCCAAATAGTCCACTCAAATTTCATAAAATAGTTTATTTTCCGTCTTCAGTTTCATAGCAGGTACCAATCATGAAAATATAAATTTTGAGAAGAGCCGAGTAATGATTATTATAAATTTATTCATTACCATAAATTCGCGAAACGGCGATGCATTTTATTTTTATGAAAGTTTTGAGATTTTTTATGCACGGAGTCGAAATTTATTGCAACTAAATTAACACAATTAGCGATCGTCTTCATGAAGCCTTTCCAAAATAATCAAACGAACGGAGTAGAAAAAAATGGCATGCCTGTTTTTGCTTCTCGATAGCGAGTACGAACCGATAGGATAGGGTATAAATATTGGTGCATTTATTTTGAGCGTCCTCTTTGATTTTCCGTCGTTTTACGCGGTGCACCTCTTTGATTTTCCGCGGCTATAAGAAGTACGTCTCGTTCTTAGATTTGACCATCGTCATTAAAGTGTGTAGCTGTTGGTACCGTCCCCGGACCGCCGACACCGCCCGCCGTATTCTCCGTACCGACGATAGAAAATTAAAAGTCGTATTAAACAGTTTCGCCCGTATAGTAGTAGAACTATTTCAGACCGGTAATAAGTTCGCAATTTTTGCCGGTAAAGTTTTTTTTTTAATAGTTAATCCGGTCGACAAGTAGAACTCCGTGATAGTGACCTGCGCTGACCATAATCAACCACAAGGTAGGTGTTTGAATTCAGCCTGCATAATTTTGATTACGCCGCTTTGCCCCTGTCTTCATTACAATTTTTTTTACCACTCATTAACATCAAGCCTCTTTCCCCCGCTCTTCTCCAAAGGTCATATAGGGACCGGTCACTAACGTTTCCCGCTGCCGAGCAGGAGGTGTGCGTGACCCCCCTCGTGGCTGGGTAGCCTGAGAAGGTGGTTTTATAGTTGAACCCTCACTTTCCCTGTAACGCCCGTCCTCTCTCAGAGCCCTGCCTCTACGTGCGGACATTTAAGATCAGATAGCCCGACCCTAACCGACTTTTCCCCGTTCTCTCACGGCCCGGTCGAAATTAATTTGAAGTACGCTAGTTGTCCTGTTCTGGCAGAACATAACGCCGCCTCACGGTAGCAATTGCCGGTCTTAAATATTTTTTTGTAAATAATTTTGTGTAGATATATGCTTAGTTAGGTATTTAGGGATTACATTTTTTTTTTTTTATTTTAGCTCCGATAAAGTATTTTCAGTTTTGTAAGTAGGGATTTTGTTTTGCTTCTTGTATATATATTTTTATAACCGTAGAATAATTTTTTTGTAGGTTGTATTAACTAGAAAAATAATTTTGCTTTCCGTACACGTTACGTACATCATTGGTTTCATAAATTTAAACTTAGAATTTTTTTTGCAGGTTGTAATAACTAGAAAAATAATTTTGCTTTTCGTACACCTTACGTACGTCATCTGTTGCATAAATTTAAACTTAGAATTTTTTCCGCAGGTTGTAATAACTAGAAAAATAGTTTTGGCCTTCGCACACGTTACGTACGTCATTTGTTTCATAAATTTAAACTTAGAATTTTTCCCGTAGGTCATAACTACCAGTATAGTAACTTTGCTTTGCGCAGACGTCACGTACGTGTGTGTTTTCATAGATTTGTACTTAGAAATTTTTCCGAGAACCGTAACGATTGTGGCAATAAATTTTTGGTCCCCGTAAAGACGTTTATGTACATTTAATTTTGTTGGCAAAACTCTGTTAGTAATTTATTTCATGTTAATAAATAATAATTCATGAAAATTTGGGCTTTTCTGTTTTACCGAAATTTTCCCCTCAATTGACCGACGACACCGTCATAAATTAACCGAGAGTGAAGGAAAAGGTAAGAGACCCTCTCGTAGCAATTATAATAGCCAGCCGGATACCAGCACCAGCACCGACACCACCGAGTAATATCATCCTCGCTTACAGCTACGCTCGTATAAGGGGAAGCCCGGCATTCCTTCGAGGAGGCGCCTAAAGACCGCTCTCCCGAACACCATTGCAACGACGATAACTTCAAACGGCCCCTGGCTTTCCTCTCTTCTTCACTGAGCTACCCTAAGGACCAAGATACGCCAAACGTATCGTTTTTGTGACCTCAGGTAATTGGAAATACAAATTAGCGAGAAGAATTCCCCGGGGGAGCACACCTCCAGAAAAAAGCTGGCGCCCGAGCAACCCGTGGTAACACCGACGTGACCGTAACCGTGAAGATTCCCAGAAGCCGGAGCTCGTCACAGCGTGAATAGTGATGTATCTGTTTTCCTGTTGTTAGACTCTTTATATATTCTCAATCTGGCGGCGTGCACTTTTAGTTTTTGTTTCTTTTAGTAATTGCGGTGTCCAACATTTCTGAGATTGTTCGTTGGTTAATGTCATTTGTTTTCTCTTCTATATGTTTTACTTTTTTTTATCTGTTCCCGTTGATGCATTGTTGTGTTACCTATATCCTCCCTAAGTCTCTGCACAACCCTCTCCAGTCTGATCTGCCACCGCGGTTTAGCCGTTTTCTTTCCTCTCTTTACCAGTCCTCTTATTATTTGGTTGTTGCATGACATCACCGTTATTATTATTATTATTATTATCATAATCAATATTTTAATTATTATTATGATTATTAAATTTTCTGTTTTTTCGAATATATTATTATCAATGAAGCGATTGCATGCATCTCGAGTGCGAAATTATTGTGCTTTCGAATAATTTATTTATTCGAATATCCTACTCTCATTCCCAAAAATCAATTTCGCGGTCTAGATACATAATAGTTATTTATGGGGTGTCAGCAAGTTTATTAATCAAAATTATCAGTTTAATTATCAAAATTATCAAAAAAATCTATTTTTAATCAAAATATTATAATTAGTTTATTAATCCAAATTATATACAAAAACAAACTTCATGTTGGTTTCAGATATTCCATCATATTATCTTGAAGCAGCATCTACAAAAGTTATTCTTATACAGGCTGTCTCTTATTTCAGAGCTCACAATGGGTACCTATCTCGTAAACATTAAAGATACATATTCGGTTACCTTAAAGAAAAGATGCCCTATTTTGTGGCCATCTCCGTCAAAACATACAAGTTATCTGTGACTGGTTCTGAAATATCCGGAACAAACTGAAAAATCGAGATTTCTTTTTTAATCATATCTTTTTTATTATTGGAAATTAAAAAATTATTTTTTTGTCACAAATCGTCATCCATTTGACATTTACAGACATTTTCAAAGACATTTTCAAAAATTTTCAAATCCGACAAGATCCCAGAGTTTTCATAGTCAACTTTCGTTTTTCTTATCGCCGCCATATTATTTTTTTATATCGTTCGGTATAAAAAATAATGGAAACATAAATTAATAACATTCGGAATTTTTTTTTTAATTAGGTATATTTCTTTCCTAAAAAAAAACACATTTTTTCAACGAATTACGTCAATATCAAGTCATATTACTGGCCTTATTGTTTTTTAATTTTTATATGATATTCGCTATAAAAAATGTCAATTAAAAAAAGAAGAATAAAAGTTTTAAAGTTTTTTTCTGAATGTTATTCATTTTAGGTTTTCATAATTTTTTCCGTACCGAATGACATAACAAAGTAATATGACGGCCACAAGAAAAACGAAAGTTGACTATGGAAACTGTGGGATCTAGTCTACTTTGGAAATGTTTTAAATGTCAAATGGATAGCTATTGACGACTTATGTAAACCTACAAAAATTCTTCAATAATTTCAAATAATAAAAAAGGTATGAAGAAAATAAGACATTTCAGTTTTTCAGTTTTTTTCAGGATATTTCAGGAACGGCCACAAAATATTATATTTTCTCTAAATTAACCGACCCGGTATCTCTTAGCGTTTACGAGATACCCATAGTGAGCGCTGAAATAAGGGACAGCCAGTATATCGTCGGTCATCTCTTTTACTTGATAAATCAGGAGTAAAATACGACTTGACGTTTGGCAGATATAAGAAATGATATGACGAGAAAAAATGTAAATATTGTTGCTAATTAAAAGGCCTTGTTAGCTTATTTTGAACATTTGGCGAGGTGTTTCATATCCCACTAGTGCTTTAATCGATTTCTTAGCGTACTAGTGCGGTAATACGAAATATTACCTCATATAAATGGGTGGTATAAGTTCTCTTTATGTAATTTTGTTAATGACTTATGTAGATAAAGAACTAGTTATTCAAATGACCATTTATAAAAGACCTGTATTAAGGAATAAAAGTTCTTTCTAAAATTTTTTTTCAATTTTCGTCGCATAACTAGGGCATTTATCAATATTTTAATTTCATACCAAAAGGTTATTTATTATAATTTAGAGTAAACAAAACGAAGAAAAACACGAGTGAAAAATTCATCACGTCTTGTAAGTCCATGGACATAGAAGTTGTTGAGCAAAAATGGGGTCGTATTTTCTGTATCTACGCCACTGATGAGTTTTTCACCCGTGTTTTTCTATGTTTTGTGTACTCTAAATTATGATAAAGTAACATTTTGGTAAGTGACTTGCGTGGCCTAGTGGTTCTCCGCTGGCTCACGAAGCCATAGATCGCGGGTTCGAAACTCACCTCGGCCCGCTTTACTTTTCAGATTCATTTTCGAATGTCTGTGAAAAATAAAACAAGCGAACGTTTAAAAGGAAAATATAAATTTAAAAGTGTGTGTGGCTAAAGAGTTCGTCTCAAAGCCAAATTACCAGAGTGGAGCGACTATGTCTTACCTACACAGTTGAGACCGATGCTCCCTCTTTAAAAAAAAAAAAAAAACATTTTGGTATAACATTAAAATATTGATAAATACACAAGTATTGCTGTGAAAACTGAAAAAAAAATTTCATCAAACTATATATTTTTTTCTAATCGTTTCCGGACATGTTTATGGGAACTTCTCTTCCTAAAAGAGGTGTTCTATAAATTGGTGAAATCCTTTTACAAAAAAAAACCTGACACCCTGTATAGTATGTGCTTTATGTGCTTTATAATCTACATTATAAAGCTGTTTTTTGAAGTAAATTATTGATGTCTTGCCCACAAATACAAGGGATGATAGAACGCTCCATCGTTTATTTTCAACTTTATTTTTATTATTATTAATTAGAATATGAATAAGTATTAGGTACGTTTTTAAGGTTTAAAATTTTTTCCGAATAATCTGACCATAAGTACAGTATGTAGGTTTCAAAAAATGATAGTTTTAACGTATCAACTGATTTTCATACGTATATCCTTAGACAGTTACAGCAACAGTAGAGCGTTTCGAGCTGGCTGCCTTAATCGTAATCAATAAGGTTTGAGGGGTTGGAAACGCTTTTGCCTCTAAATTCAGTGCACAACTTAAAAGGGAAATATTAAATTTCGGAACATGAAAATTAATTCAATCACAAGATACAAATATAAGGGTAGGGTAGAATCTGTTGTGTTCGGACAATATTGTATATCTTTGAATTTAATTTTCTGGAATCAGAATCGCAAGTATAAAGAAAAACAAGAGGTTTTAAGAGGTTCAGGTTTGTGGCAAATAAGATATGAAATTGTGACTTGAAGTTTCAAATTAGATTTGTTAGATGACACAAGAAATATCCCACGATATAAAAAGGCCTATATTCTGATGATAAGATACTATAAAATAAGATAAGATATTTACCTCTGTGTAGAACGGAAAATGCATCGTCTTCTTTAGAATAGTTTTTACTATATAAGATATTATCCTGCCCAGAAAACTCGGGATACAAAGCGATTACATCTTCTATTGTTCCATTTTTGATGGAATATGAATCACTGCCGGCTATTTTTAAGTAGTTGTTTAAGCTTGACTCTGTTCCATTCTTTAGAAATGAAATGATTAGAAAATGTTTTTTAATTCAGAATTAAAACTTACGTGTATTAATCTTTTGGGTGTTTCTGGTGCGCTGGCATGTCCTTTTCTGCACTCCTTGGAGTTCATTACCAGCAAAACTATATCGGAAAAATGTTGTTTTCTGGTAGTTGAATTGTGAATTTTTCTGAACGCAATTTTCCATAGAATCCTCGATTGAGATATGTTAGCTCTGCAAAGAATTTTTTTTTCTTAATGTTATATTTTTACATAGGTACCCTATATGACGTAACAAAAAAGGGGGGGTGCTGAAGGGTCGTATTCTAGTGATAAAAATGAAAAAAATCGAAAAAAGATTCATTTATTTATTATAAAGTTCATGTTGTCAAATCTTACTTGGTAGGATTTGTTTATTTTTGTTCATTATTAATTTATCATTTGTACATAGTTTTAAAGAAATTTTTTGTTAATAATAACTTTACTACAAGTTTAAAACTTCTACAAAAAGCGGACACCTGTATAAAAAAAATTCGGCATCATCTATGGAACCAAAATGGAAGGAGAGTCCCGGTCTACAAATTTAGTCCTATGGTTATTTAATCCTTTCTTTCAAAATACATAGTTTTTCATTACAACACAAAAAACGACGCAAAATGGTAAAACTGCATAAATTATATGTACAGGGTGTTTCAGTTTGTATGTTCATAACTCCGGCAAACGTAAAAGATAATAATTATTTTTTACAGAGTGTATTAGATAGACTGTGGAGTGCAAATGATTATCCAATGATGGTCCATCAACGACTATTTTACATGTAATTTAAAAACGGTTATTTAAGAATTTAAAGTTTCGCATTTCCGAGTTGCCAAACGAAGCAACTTTGGACAAAGATCAGTTGACTTAAATCGACTTAGTTTCATCCGAATAAGAACAATAGTGAGCTGTAAAGTCATTTCAGGGACAACCTGTATAACGTCCTGTATTCGTGCGTGCGCGAGATTCTGATCACCCTGTACAAGATTAGTTATCAATCTAAGTGAAAATTGATGCGTTTGAGTTGGAGCGGTGTTCCCAGGTGAATCCCATTTTACAATTTTCAAAAATATGTTTTTCATTCACCTACGCTTGTGCGTCGTATCTCACGAACGTTTCGGACAAAGCTGACGATTATCCCGAAGGTGGGTTAACAGTTAACACCCGAAACCCGTCGACAGACTATTTGACTAAAATAAAGTTTATATACCCTCTGAGCCGATTTCTGATGTTTTATAAAAATATTTAAACACCTTAAATGTCTCAAAAACAAACGATTTTTTGAAAAACAATAACGTTTTCTGAACGACACATTGGCCCTAATGGTATGGTGAAGACAGAAACTGTTACAGAAACTATACAGAAACACAAAAGCGCACAGCGATATTGGGTCATCCTGTATAGCTGAAAATCCCAACGAGATATCAATGACAAGGTAAAACCAAGTCATTTTCATAAATCCGGCAGAAAATAATTATTATTCATGATAAGACCATTTTGAGGCTCCGCCATTTTAGATTATTGGGTGAGGCGCGAGAACCTTAGGGCATTTTTATATGGAGAAGCCCTGGGAGTAGAAGTCTAAAAATTCGTGCGTTTATAATTTCGGTTTTGACGAGCTGAACTAAAATATTCACAACCCCACACCACTTCCGGTTATACCGGAAGTTGCCATATTTTTCTTTTTATAAATGGTACACCCTGTATATTATTACATTTTCAGATTGCCTGAAAAACAGTAATAAAAATGATGTTTACAGTTCAAATTTGCAATGACCAATTTATGAGTTATAAACAAATGAAATTGCAATTTTCCATTTTCAAAGCAGTTTAGCTTGAAAACGGGTCAAGATATCGGAAAACGGCTTACATGTCCCTATCCTAACTTTTTATATACTACGCTAAAGTCCTACCTTAAAAAAATATATTTTTTATTATTTTTTTTTTTTTGAAAATCGCTGATTTTTAATCACTTTGTATACAAATTTCATCAGCATCATAGGATACTACGTGAAAAGTTAGGATATGGACATGTAAGCCGTTTTCCGATATCTTGACCCGTTTTCGACCTAAGCTGCTTTGAAAATGGAGAATTGCAATTTTCATTTGTTTATAACTCATAAACCACTTGGTACAATTTTGAACTGTGAACCCCATTTTTATTGCATTTTTTCAGACAATCTGAAAATATAATAATATACAGGTGTCCCATTTAAAATAAGAAAGTTGATGGCAACTTCCGGTATAACCGGAAATGGTGAGGGGTTGTGAATATTTTAGTTCAGCTCGGCAAAACCGAAATCATACACGTACAAATTTTTAGACTTCTATTCCCAGGACTTCTCCATATAAAAATACCCTAAAGTTCTCGCGCCTCACCCTGTATACGTTTAATTTTTGTTAAGAGAAAAAAGAAACACATCCAGAATTTTTAAAATATTAATGACTGCAAATAAGGAGTGAACAAGGAACCGATCGGCCCCGAAATGTTTCTTTCCAATCCAAAATTATGAATTTTCATTTTCAAGAAGTGAAACACGAAAATTTAGGTATATTTGGTGGTTTCAACATCAAAGAAATTTTGTTTCAAACTGAGATGCTTCCGGTTATTTCCCAAATCGCTATAAACGTCGCTATTTTAAACTGGACAGCTTGTACATTGAGATATTTCAAAATTGTCTGGAAAAATCAAATACAGACGATTTTCATAGTTTTAGTTTCAACTGGAAATTTATGAGTTATAAACAAGTAAAAATCGCCATTTTTTATTTTCAAAGCAGCTTATCTTGAAGGCGGCTGACAGCAAAAAAAAAACGGTTTAAATGTTACCCGTGATTTGGGATTGCAAGTCCTCCATAGTGAGCCTTCCCGGTGGCGGATAGGGGATCGCCTTCCTATACCGATGACACACGGAAAATCAAAAACCTGGGGCTGATCAAAGTAAGCAAATCAAATCGTACAAGACCCACTTAGCCTTACCCGATGCGATACCATCTCAGCTTACCAGCTTAGGTAAGCGGCGCGAAGTTGCTAAAAAGCTGACGTTTCGTTGCTATGCCAGGGATTCCGGTCCATAGAGTCAGATTAAAATATATTCACGGATGGCGTTCTCGAGATTAGAATGTTCTGGAGTTAAAATGACTTGTCATTTGGATCTCCGGGAGGACTACAATCTCTACAATCTCTACAATCTCTACGATCTCTACAATCCAGTGACACAAAGAATTGTAACATTTCCAGAATGGGAAAATTTATAGTTGACTTTTGTAATCTTAGAGGTTTAAACACGAATATCAATTCAGTACACCAACATCTGCAGTCAAATAAACCACACATTCTAATGCTGTGTGAAATAATAGTCCAAGCGTGGTCAAACACAGTTAATAATCTTTACCCAGGGTAAGATTTTAGCTTCCGATTTAGACTTAACTGCGGCATTGGAGTGTTTGTCAGAGATGACCTCTCCTGTCAACGTGAACAATCTCGTGAATTTAATGCCAAGTGGCTTAGGATAACAGACCGATAAACGACTAGAGTTACCTGTTGCTTATACCGACCACCAAGCGATAAACAATATAGGACACTTTTTTGTCCCTCACAAAGACTGTTGATTTCATATAGACCCTAAAGCCGAGACTTGAGAGATTTTAGTGACCATAACATCAACTGACTTAGATAATCAAACTTGAAAAATGAAGAAGGCCATGAAGCTGAATCGTTTGCGATTATTTGGGATTTTACCCAGTTCATTGACAAACCAACCCGCATTTCTGATCGCGAGGGAGAATTCGCTAGCCTTCTGAATCCTTTTTTGACCACCAACCCTCAAATATATACAATCACGGTGATAGCACCACTGGGTTCCTGAAACCACAAACTCGTCTCATCATGTGTTTTACCAATATTGGTGTCAAAGAAGCAGATAAACAGCGTATAATCTGGCCCTATAGATCGACCAAATGAGAAGAACTCAGGGAATATTATCAAGCTTTCCCATGACGGAGCGTTTTTTTCGCGTCCAACCGTCCATCTGTTTGTACTAGGGCAGTTGCTCAAGTTATCTTAACTGGCCTGAAAGCATTGGAAGCTTACATTCAGAAAAACAAAAACAGCCCTCAAACAGCAAACCTTGATTCAAAACGATGCAAGGAAGCTGTCGCAACCAAACAACTTGCTTTTCGCCAGTGGCGAGAAATCCCCGACGGTACCAATCACCACAATTTCATCTTTGCTCGAAGCAGATACAAAGGAATAACAGACCAAACTATGAAGTTCATAATGAAAGAATTAGGAACAAAGTTCTCTCCTGCCCTAACGGTTCGAAGTCTTCTTAGTCCGTCACTAAGGCAGTCAGGCAGAACTTCATCAGACAAAAAAACTTAGATAGTCTTGAGTATCGGAGAAAAGCGCTGATCTGAGTCCGTCTTTCAGATATGTTTATGGGAAGTGTTCAAAAGACGTGGTACGTTTGATACCACCTAGAACGAGGTCTGGCAGAAATATACGTCAAGCTGCAATAGCTCACCCCTATCAAGTTCAGCTCGTTACACTTCGCACCAGTTTCTTTCATATGTGGAGCCCCATCACTATAGGCATACCTGTTCCGTCATCGTAGTTAATAATTTGATCGGTCGAAATTTAAATCTAATCGTGACGAACGATACGCTAATTTCATTCAGCAACATTTCGTTCGTCATCGCAAACTCGTGGGTTCGGAGAACAACGCCCATCCCTTCCTTCCCTTTACCCGCGCATGCAAAGACACAGTGAGAAGGAAGAAGGAAGAAAACAGACACTTGACCAGCCGAACTCGTAGCAGCAAGTCACTTTCGTAATTCGACAAATTCGTGTCGTGTCAACAGGACTTGGCCAGCCGAACTCGTGGCAGCAAGTCGCTTTCGTGATTTCGACAAAATCGCGTCGTATCAATTAAAACGTATCGTGAACCGCGCCTTACTTTAATATCAAAGTAATTACCAACCATCACAGCAGGAGACAGAAGCAGACCGTAGGTCAATAACTATAGTTATTCGAATTATTTATTGTGCAATCTATCTACTCCTGTTTCCTTCGGGGTTAATAGCCCTGGTCCTTCGCCGTCGTTAAACAATACCAATGTGTCTGTTTCCTGAGGAATACAACCTGCAGCATTTCAAATTCAACGTGAATCGATATCTCCGCTCATGCACCACTACCAGAGCGTCGAATTTGCCTGTAGTACATGTGCATTAAAAAAATATCTTTATCATTTTTTTATTATTGGTGACCTAAAATGCTTAGTTAAAAAACATCGGAGCGTATTTAAATCCAACATTAAAACAGCATTCTTTATTAAAAGTTGCCATAGTAGAAACATCAACGTAACCCCAGAAACGAAGTCTAAATGCGAACTTTTTTCTTGTTCTGATTGAAGTTTACACTGTTACATCAAATAAAATAATAATGACAGATATTTGAAAATCCTAATTTAAACATTCAACAATTATTTATGATTTCAAAATGTACCAATGATAAAAACTAGCGTAAAGTATTCGTGGGTAACGGGTCTTAAAAACACTCGCTCTAGTTAGTGGTCGGCTTTGTCGTCGTGCTCGAAAACTTTCGCTTGTTTTAAAGACTTTAATATCCACTGTTACTTTAATATACTATTACGCACGCACTTTTAAAACTGAAAATTGTACGGTATAAAATCATAAAACCTACTTACTAATGAACCTTGAGCTTTGGAGAATTTGAGGTTGCTATTTTTTCAAACATTCATAACAATTCATAATATTCATAATCCATAAGATTTATTAAAAAATACACTATTTAGCGATCCATTTCCAAGATGGTTTGAAACATCAAACAGCTTCGAATTAGTGATTACTCAAATGGCCTAAGCTAATTGCTGCAAATTATTGAAGAAAACTGTTAAATTTAAAATGACCCGTTAAGAAATTATTTTATTATAAGCTGATCTTTTTGGGCCCTTTAGCTGCCTTATATGGACAGAATTTCGTATTTCAACAACCTGATAATAAATTCATAGTTATCAATTCACAAAGAACAATTGAAAGTTCACGTCATGTTCCTAAAAACGCAATTTTGGATATAAAAATAGGAATATCTCATAATGTTGCAATTGTCATAATCGGTTCCAATTGTTTTTCTGTTTTCACCACTGTAATAAGCGACAAAAATTCTTCATGTTTGCTAATTGAACCGACTTCATAGCTCCAATAATAACGAAAGTTACCAATGGTGAACAGAAAACATAGAGAAAAGGCGATTTTTCATCACCCTGTATACATATTCACTTCACGCTCAAGGAGACTTCTGATCGCAATAAACATGCTTGAATTTCAGCAATTTTAACCGTGGGATGATTTCCATTTGATCCGTGCGGAGGTCAAACTCTAAAAATTCATAGAATCAACTTTGCTGGCAGATATTTATAGTTTTAGGCAGAAAATATTTAGCTGCGATTTTTATAACACCTTGAATATAATTCACTTTTCCACTATGTAAAAATAAATATACCATTCTATTTAATTTTTTAAGAAAAATCGACATATTTTCTTCCATTTGAAATGTCGCCCTCTAGCGGCTGCGGTGGTAGAAATATGAAAAGTTCGAAATATGTAGTCGACAGAGGAAGAAAAACGTTTTCTAACGAGACTAGTCTTGTTAAATTCCGTTGAGGTTAACCGGAATAATCGACCTTTGAATAAAGAAATTTTTGACCACCACTTTATTTTTGAGGTTACGACAAACAGTTTCAAATAAGAAAAAATCTAAATTATTTGAGGATTGGACTACATGTGTTTCTGAATACATCCTTAATTGAAAAAATACGGAGAAACTATACCCATTTTCCATTCTGCCATGACTATTACGCCACCTAGCGGTAGTTTTAGAAGCTCAAAAATATTTTCCAGCGATGATTTTTTGGGGTCACTTTCCTCCTAAAAATTTTTACCCTACAGCTGTGACGAGCCGTTTCTGAGATATGGTTGGCGTCCATTCTCAGTTGCCCACCCGGTACATATAATAAAAAAATATTAAAGAAATATTTATGGTCCCAAATCCGCACCTCCTAAAATAAATATTTCACAACCCTATTTAATGATTATTTAATGAAACTTGTATGAGACGTAAATATTATTAACCAAATTATTATTGTTGTAAAAAGTTTAGTTTAATGTTATTTTTTCATCCGAAAGTAACTGTTACTACAATAATACTTTTGGTACGCCTTGACATCCATCAACATGTCTATGTTTAGAATATCCTGTGATCAACAGGCATGTGATTGAAGCTTTTCTCACGGCTTATTAGCCAACAAAGGATCAATATTTACCTCAACCACGCGTGTCCTACATCCTATTACACCTAACTGGGTGGCGATGGCCGAAGGACTCATCAATTCGCCACGCAATCACTCATGCACATGGCTCTGTGTGTCGTCTGCCTTGGAAAGCTCTTTAGGTTAGATCGTAAAAATAGCCCGAATAATTTCCTTCATGAATTATATTCACCGCTCTATAATAATAATTATTTGTAATTATTCATTGGGCTCGAAAGCGGAGACATCTGTCGGTGGTTCGCCAGCACTTTCCAACGGGATTGCAACGCTCCAAACTGCACTGGGCTATTAAAGTTTCGTGAGCCGAGAGGCTCTTAAAGGCTCACGGAGTTCCGTGTCAATTATTCAAATAAGAGCTGGCTTCCTGAGGCTGGTTCAATGCATCCTATGGTTCATTCTCGATGTGCTGTACTGATGAGGCCATAAAGAGACCAAAACAGCGCGTTGTCTACAGCTTCGAGATGACTAGATGGCTCTGTGTGTTGTCTGTCTTGGAAAGCTCTTTAGGTTATAGCGTAAAAATAGCCAGAAAAATTTCCTTCATATTGTTAGAGGTCTCACACTTATGAAATTTAATTTAAAGAGGGTTACAACCTGGAACCAATTATGTTCATTTTATTTATAAATAGCGTATGTAATGAACTCAACTGTGAAGCTTTGATGTTTGCAGACGATTTTAAAATCTTTAAGGCCATAGAAGTAGATGATGATTGTTTGTGTTTCCAGCGGTGCTTAGATGGTGTGATTGAATGGTGCTCTGTCAGCGGGATGCAGGTTAATATTGATAAGTTTAATCTCACGTCGTATGGCAGAAGCAGACGCTCTGCAGTGGTTTTTGATTACACCATATCAGGGGTATTACCGGATCGCTTCAGCGAGATCAAAGAGCTGGGTGTACACTTTAGTTCAGATTTTTCTTTTGTGAATCATGTCTTACAACTGCCAAAGTTCTTGAATAAATCTCTTGGGATACTTACTTATTGAGCAGCACAAGAGAGTTCAAAAGTAGTAAGGCTTTAAAGACACTATTCTTTGCTTTTATCGTTTCTTAAGTCAGAATGAGCTTCACTGATTTGATATCCGACTGATACTGATCCGAGACTGATTAATGTGACGCTTTTGAACACTTATTGCTTGGACACGTTTAGCAGTAGGCGAATCAGAATGTCAGTTTTGTTTCTGCGTAAGATTGTGCATGATGTGGTTGATTTTTTTTATTGAAAATGCACATGCACTGCAGGGAAATCCCTATGACGCTCTGGGAGCGGTGCATGAGCGGAGATGTCGATTCACGTTGGCCTTGAATCGCTGCAGGTTGTATACTTCGGGAAACACGCCCTTTGGAATGCTATTCCAAAGAGATGGGGTTCTATTATACATAAAAGAAGTCTGAAATAGGGTGGTACGAGGTGTAATGAGCTGAACCTGATAAGGATGAGCGTCTGCGGTTCGACGTGTATTTCTGCCCGGGCTTGTTCTAGGTGGGATCAAGCGGGCCACGTCTTTTGAACACTTTCCATAAAAATATCTGTAAAACAGACTCAGGTCAGCTAACTCTTCTTCGATGTTCGAGAGTGTCTAAATTTTTTGTCAAATCTGGGTCCCCAATTAAGTGTATGGCTCTTTTCTGGATAGAGTCGAGTATCCTCAGTGTATGTTTAGGAGCTGAGCTCCAAACATGTGAGCAGTACTCCAATGATGGTCGGATTTGAGCCTTGTATAAGAGGAGAAGCTGTTGTGGTGTATAAAATTTCTTCGTGCGGAAGAGTGTTCCAAGTTTTTGAGAAGCACTCTTCGCCAGACCTGCAACATAATCATGCCAAGACATGTTCGCTCCGAGACTCACTCCAAGTAAACGAAGAGATGACGCTGGCGTAAGAGAGTGTCCCGCCATCACCATATCTGGCTCCAAAACGTTGGCCTTTTTGGAGAAGATGGCTGCTTGGGTTTTTCCAGCATTAAATTGAACTTGGTTTCTATCGCCCCAAGTTAGAATGTCTTGCAAGTCATTGTTAAGTATGGCAACTTCTTCCTCCCTGCGAGTCTGTGCGTCGATGGCAGATGTTCGCGCATCTAACGTATAAGAAGATATGAGAGTACTGTCGTCGGTAAAACTGTATATTGGATTTTTTGTTGTTTCAAGCAAGTCGTTTATAAATATTAGAAAGAGAGTCGGAGATAAAATGGATCCCTGAGGCACACCGGCATTGATGGAAAAGGTCTCAGAAAGAGCTCCATCGACTGCCACCTGTAATGAGCGATCTCCGAGATAACTCGCCAGCCACAAGCAGAATTTCTCGGGCATATCATAAGCCTGCAGTTTTGCCAACAGTCCATCATGCCAGACACGGTCGAAAGCTCTAGAAATATCAAGCGCAACCCCTCGAGACTCCCCATGGTGCTCGATTGCGCTGTTCCACAGCTCGGTGACGTAGGTGAGGAGGTCAACAGTTGATCTCTGTTTACGGAATCTGTATTGGCGGTCGCTGATTATATTAGCTCCTTCCAAGTACTTTAAAAGATGTTGGTTAATAGCTTTCTCCATAATCTTGGATATTGCTGAAAGCAGTGCCACTGGTCGCTAGTTATTTGGTATAGTCTTTTTGCCTTTCTTGGGAATAGGTTGGATCCGTGCACATTTCCAGCAGGAAGGAAATATTCCCTTTTTATACGACAGATTGAAAAGTCGACAAAAGACAGATGACAGCTCAGTGGCGCATTTTTTAAGTACGATAGCAGGTACGTCATCGGACCCAGAAGCTTTGTTTTGGTCTAAGGCTAACATAATGCGCTTTATAACACGCTGTGGGAAAACAATGTCTGACATTTTGGGTTCTACGGAAGGAATCATTTGGCGGAGTTCTTCCCTGAAAGTCGACGGAAGCGTATGAAGAAAACACTCCCGCCAACAAGTTCGCCTTCTCCTTAGCCGTAGATGCGATGGTCCCGTCTGTCCGTGTAAGTGGTGGAATCGTGGATCTGGTGAAGCTCTGGCTGACTGCTTTAGTTACCGACCAAAAAGATTTAGAACCGTTAGGGCAGGAAAGAAGTTTGTTCCTAATTCTTTGGTTGTGAGTTTCCTTGGTTTGATCTATTATTTCCTTGCATCTGTTTCGAGCAAGGATGAAATTGTGGTGGTTTATGCCGTCGGGGCTCTTTCGCCATTGGCGAAAAGCCAGTTGTTTGGAGGCGACAGCTTCCTTGCATCTTTTGTTGAAATTCTGATCGCCAAGCTTGTTAAGTAGATTAAATTTTCTAGTGTCTAGACTTCATTCCAGGAGCAGCCACTCATTATATGGACAGTTTGCAAAAATTAATTTACCTATTAGATCACCTATTGAGGTTATGTGTAGTAATTTTAATTCTCTTGGTCACTGTTGTGACATTTTTAACTGTGATATAAGTGATTTAAAGAAACCTAATGTTGATACTGTGTGATAAGTATGCATTGGAATTGTGTTTTTCCTTATGAGCGAATTGTAACACTTACAGAAATTCTCCTATTATTGGTGTACTGTTGGACAATAAATTATTATTATTATTATAGATAACTAGGCTCTGCGCAAGGTGTACCTAATGGGTAGGTCAAAAGATGCCAGAAATCATTAATAGCCAATCGCATATATTATATTAGAATATAGGAACACGTATTTAAAATTTTACATTACTTTCTTATACAAATAGTTAGGTAAATGAAATTTTTTTTGCCAATTTGTCAGTTATTCGGTATCGTAAGCGCTCTGATGTGAATCAGATTCATTCAATGATAGAAAAAAGGGGAATATTTTCAACCGAAAGAACCATGTCCATGTATTCCGTCCAGTCCTCCGACCTAAGTTTTTCACAATGATTATATTAATTTTGTCACATATCAGGTGTACATTTTGAAAGCTCTTCAAGCCATACTTTCCTTACTTTATCCTTAGAGAGAAGCTACGAATTTACGTGCTTGTTGTAGTAAGGTTTACAATACCCCGATGCCATTTCGATTGGGTTGTACTGGAAATAGATTATTGCAAATCTTTCGGAAACATAAAATATCTCTAATTATTGCCTGTTTTAGGTGGTCTGCCTAAAGATTTAATTTCAAATTTGTCCTGTCTAATAATACTTGCTAATGCACATTTCGAATACTATAAGAGACAGCATTAACAGCAATTTAGCAGATAGACATACTTAAAACTTTTCTTTCTTTCTTCATAATTCTTTCTTAAATCTTTCTTCATAAGAAATCCGCGGAGTTTCGGGCACTGCCATCATTACAACTGTTAGGGCGATGGAGGAATTCTTCGACCCCATCTAACAGGCTATAGTAATTGCACTTTATGTGCTTTATACTTATACTCATTCGACATTCGACCTACCTTCATTATTTTATTTATTAATTAATCGTTGAGTATACTTGCCTTATTTCTCTTATTCTTCATAAAAGTCAAAAAATTAATATTTATTTGCCAATTTAAGAAAAATTGATCAGAGTAAAGAATTATCGTAGATATCCCCTGCTACTAAAACTTCAATTAGACAACAAGGCTGTTTATCAGCTGAGACAATTTGAGTGATTTGACAAGTGTCGGTGTTTACTTAACCTTTTAATACTTCGATCAGCTGATATTATTGTCAATAAAGATCTAGGGAGTTTTCATTTTTGTAAACCCAAAAACAAAGCTTCATGGCTTACCAGTGCATAAATAATTATGTGAATGGTGTATTTTTAATATCTTGTAGGTTGTATCTTAAAAATTAGAAATAATTGGTCCATGCGTAACTCGCGTGCCATGTTTTTAATATTTTTATATCTAGCCTTGGTTTATTACATTGAATTATTATGGTAGAAATTATTTATTTATTTATTTATTTATTTATTTATTTATTTATTTATTTATTTATTTATTTATTTAGATACACCATCATACAGCCAAAAGGCCAAATTAAGATGGGAAAAGTTTACATAGGTGAGAACAAATAATACAATAGTTAAATTACAACAGATAAATACAGTATGTATGTACAGGAGGTACAAAGCTAATAAGATTCGGATGAATCTAGAGCTTTACAGAAATGTTTGATTTCACTAACGCTGGTATGAAATATATCCAGAGAACCCTGAACGCGGGCGTAGTTGTTACAGAGTTGGTGTAGGGGAGAAGTAATTAGAACACAAGTTCGTGGAATCGGCAGCCAAAATGTGCTGGGGTGCCGTGCTCCAAGTCTTGGTATTTTAAGGTTTATCCAAGAGAGTAAATTAGGGCAATCGACACTGCCATTAATAAGCTTGAAGAGAAATATGAGGGCAAGAGTGTTACGCCGCTCTTCAAGACTGGTTTGACCGAATCTCTGAAGCAATAAACTTTCCTGATATCCGATCTCTGGATAGCTACCATCTACACGAAAGGAGAGGTATTTTAAAAACTTCCTAAGTATACGTTCAATGGTTCCGATTGAACTGAGGGTAGCAGGAGACCATACAATAGAACAGTATTCAAGCATTGGCCGAACCAATGAGTTAAATAGAGTGACCATAGTATTGTAGTCGGAAAACTCTCTGGAGTTATGGATAATAAATCCGAGGGATTTAAGAGCTCTCGAAGTAACATGTTCAATATGTGGTTTAAACGACAGTGAGGAGGTGAATGTAACCCCGAGATCAGTTACTTGATTTGTACGAGGAATAGGGGATGTATTTATCTCGTAAGGATACAAAAAAGGTGTTTTGTTACGAGTGTAGGTGACCACGGTACATTTGGAAACATTCAGATCCATTCCATTACGTGTGCACCATTCGGAGAATCTCCCCAAATCCTCCTGCAATAGGAGAGCATCTGCCATAGAGCGAATCTGCGTATATATTTTCATGTCGTCAGCGTATAGCAGGTGCTTAACCCTGAACACATCAGCGACATCATCGATAAAGACCGAGAATAGTAGAGGGCCGAGTACAGAGCCTTGCGGGACACCGGAGGGAGAGTTCAGCAACCTAGACTTATGACCAGCGATCTCAACGTACTGGGAACGATCGTGCAGATAACATCGTATTAATGAAATCAGGTGGGGAGGTAGGCCATACCGCCCTAATTTCTTTACAAGAAGTTGGTGATTCAATCGATCGAAAGCCTTGCTGAAATCTGTATAGATTACATCCACTTGGATACCCTCATCCATAGATTTTGACAGGAATTGCGTGATGACTGCTAGATTCGTTGTCGTGGATCTACCTTTTAAGAAACCGTGCTGATTATGGGAAAGTCTATGAGAAATGTGTTTTATTATCAGATCGTGAATTGTAAATTCGAAGAGTTTGGATATCGTACTCAGCAAGGCAATCGGGCGATAATTCGCAACATCCCCTCTATCTCCCTTTTTGAAGACAGGAGTAATTCTAGCAATTTTCCACTGACCCGGAAAGCATGATGTAGTGAGTATCAGGTTGAATATATGTAAAATGGGAACGATTAACAAAGGGAAGCAGTCTTTCAAAAAGAATCCAGGAATGTTATCAGCTCCTGTGGAGATGCTAGGTTTCAATCTACGGACAGCTTGTCTTAAGTTATCCTCGGTGAATCTAGAAGGAAACGACAGAGTAAACGAGTCCTCCTCAGAAACAGTTGAGGAGTATGTTTATTAACTTATCGAGTAAAAACTTGCGAAGTTTACTGCGAATCTTTTACTAAATATTTAGTTGTATTACTTTATGAAAAGGAACAACACAACGACGAAACTATCAACACGAGTCGTAGACGAGTGTTGGGACGTCCAAAAGAATAATGGACCGCCATTCTCCGCGAGATTAAGACAATATTTTCTATTTTCTCTACGATTCATCATACGTAAATCAACTTTGGAAATATTATATTATTATTTAATAACGCACCGCGTTAACAGGCACGCGGGTCCAGACTCCAGACTCGCTCTGTCTGTTGTTGCTCTGGGACTCTGGGCTCTGGCGCTCTGGCTCAGCTTCCTCCTCGCGGGTAGTTAACGCCGTATAGTACAGTAGGCAATGTTAATCGCATGACATCTTGTGAAAAATTATTTAAAAATGTAGAAAAATTTCATTTCAAGTCTATTTATATACGAATGTCTCTGTTTTGTACATAAAAATAAAAAATTATTTACTTTTTCAATTCTAATAAAAAAAGTCTAAAACCAATATGAACAGAATGGTGTGTCTAGGTTTTTTATGGGGGTTTTTTCCTAGACTGGCTGGAAAAGCGAATGCTTCACGATGATGTCAACAACTCATCCCTATATTCTACAAACCGTGCTACCCCTCATAATAATGAAATAAGAAAATTCTACAATACGACATATTGTGTAAATCATATATCCACATCCTTCTAATTTAAAATGTAATACTTCATACGAAATATAATATAATAATTCTAATACAAGAAATTCTAATATCTACCATTATTTTAAATAAACATAATACCACTCATTATGAATTATCTTCTGGATATATATGTACCAAAATTTATAATCGTATGCCCAATAATTACAAAAAGTATGATTTAAAAAAAATTTCAAAAGAAATTAAATATTTTATTACAAAAATGTTATTACAGCTTAAATGAATACCTAAACAATTCTTTGGATTTGTAATTTCAAATTATAACTTAAAACTAATTTTATGATTTTATTGCTGTTCATTTTCCACAAAAAATACAGTAATATGTATTTACAATAAGGAAATAAATGTTATTATTATTATCAGCTCCCGTCGTCAAGTTTACGTCCTACCCAACGCCCAGCTTACTATGCCGTCATCCATATTAATAAGTTACGATGACACAGAATACAGGATTTTCATTAGATCAGGCGAGCTGACCTGTTGTTTATGCAAGCAGCCCGGCCACAGAGCGGACCAATGTCCAAACCCGCATACCAACACCGTCACTACCTCTCCTTCAGAAAACGACCTCCAATCTCTCACCAGCAATACCACTCCCTCAAAAGCTAACCATCCCGCCCGAAAAAATCACACCACCAAATTCCTTTACTCCCGAAACCATCCCTACGAAGAGACCCGCTCCCTCCCCCCCCCTCCTCCCCAAGCATCACCCATCACGACTCCACTATCACCCCCTCTTTCCCCGTCCCAACCAGCCAACCCCAATTCAGGAAAATTTACGAAAAAACTTAAAACAGCGTCCTTCTCCGACAACCTCATTCCTCTCGAAACCCAACCTCTTTCTATGAAACCCATTCTAAAACAATTTTCTCCTCCCCTTTTACTCACATTTGACCAACTTCTAATAAACTTTCTGGTCAACGTCACCGGTACACCTGATCCTCTTAGGCCAGTATTCATCAATAAATATAACCCCTGGGGTTATATTTTGGAACATGTCATTGGTTAAAAATTCGTAGCGTTCGTAGAGTTTCAGCATTAGGCCAATCAGCTGTCAGAAAATTCAAAATATAACCCCAGAGTTATATTTTGAAGTTCGATGAATACGGACATTAGTGTTGCCAAGTCATACACCCCAAACGTCGAGAAACTGCTTTAAATGCTAAATTTCATATACGCACACCTCCAACAACGGGGTCTCAAATCCAAATTCTCAAAATCATAAAAAAAGTTCGCTAACCAGCTCTAAGTTAACCCAGACGACACACTCGATGACCCTTCAGACCTCGACACTGACCAATCCCAAATTAGCTCCTACTAAACTTCTATGCGCACTCTTCAAACTTCAATGGAACCTAAATGGGCATTGTGTCTATCTCTAAAAACTAAAAAAAGCTATCATCTGCCTACAGTAAACCAACCTTAAAAAAAGCCCTGCCGTCAAAGGTTTTACCTGTTACTATAAAAATAGAATCGATCGCGACAGAGCCAGCGGCGGGGTTACCTTATTCGTGAGCCTCGACTACGTCTTCAAAAACTCGACATTACAACCTCCTTCAAAGCTGTCGCATTTACTGTCCAAATTTTAACTGCCACATTACACATTTGCAACGTCTACCTTGCCCCCAATCTAGATTTTGACCATCAACAATTTGCCGATCTTTTCAACCAAATTCCTGCCCCTTGCATATTTTTGGGCGACTTCAACGCACACAATACTATCTTCGGTTGTCAACACCAGTCCCAGAGGCAGTTGCTTCGAGCATTTCCTCGATCAAGAAAACCTTTCATTTTTAAATACTGATGATGCCCCTACTAGATGCTCAATGGGCGTCTTACTCCAATGAAGTCGATAATAATTTACATCTTATCACCCCCACTGAAAGCAACATCGACACTGCAGTCGCCATTTTCACTAGGATTCTTCTTGACTCAGCCGCTATTTACATTGGAAAATTTCAAAAACACAGTGTGTATGTTTCAGCATGGGTAGTTTAACCGAATCGCCACTCCTCAGGCTCCAGGGCAAAAGCCTCATTTTCACCGACCACAATAAATACCTTGGTATTACTTTCAATCGCAAGAACTGGAAGCGGCATATAGGTGAGGTTAAGAAAATCTGCTTTAAGGGCCTGAATCTAATGAGAGCCTTGTCGGGTCACTCTTGGGGAGCAGACACCAACACAATGCTTCTCATATATCGCAGCATTATTCGTTCTAAGCTCGACTATGGCATTGCTGCATTCTTGTCCTCCAGGAGTTCTCATCGTAAGCCAATTCAAGTAATTCAATCCTCTGCCCTAAGACTTGCTACTGGCGCCTTCCGCACTACTCCAACTACAAGCTTGTTTGCTCTCACTGGTGAGCTGAGCTACCATTCGACCAGCGTGCCAGACTCATATCGCTTAACTATGTCGTTCACACTACTCTAAAATCAAACAGCCCCAACTTTTCTCTCGTTACTTCTCGCAACTTTGTACCTCTCTTCGTCTCTAAACCCCATCTCACTCCCCCCTTCCCTCCACATTAGACTCCATCAACTTGAAACGCTACTCAACATTACAATCCCCAGAGCATCGACACCGCCACCTCTCTTTCCATCCCCCTGGTCGTCATCGCAACCCCTTGTCATCACCTCACTTGGTGCAGTCAACATAAATACGATCAGCAACTCCTCTCTAATACAACAATTTGAAGAGATAATCTCTCGCTTTTCCGATTTTATTCCAGTATTCACTGACGGCTCCAAGGTTGATGACAAAGTGGTCTGCGCATTTTACACCCCAACCCTCGAACTGGAAATTTGTCTGCCTAGCTCGTGCAGTATTTTCACCGCAGAGCTCTACGCTATTCTTCGGGCAATCGAACTTGTAAGCTCTTCTCTCGATTAGCGTTTTATCATATGCTCCGAATCTGTGAGCGCCCTCCTCTCAATTATACAAATTTACCCCTCCAATCCACTTGCCAAACTAATCAAAACTAAACTTGCCGACCACTCTTGTAGATTCATCCTCTTGTACCCCCTCCCATATAAGCATTCCAGGAAACGAAGCAGCTGACTCCTTAGCTAAAAGAACTGCCTCTACGGATAACATCATCATCACACCAAAACACTTGTCCAATGACCTACGGACACTCTACAGATCTAAAATTATGAAACTTTGGCAAGATAACTGGAACCTCAATGATTCCTTTCCTAAATCCACCAGACCCTCGGTTCCTGACTGCATACCCCTCTCTCGCTCCAGACCAGACCAAATCAAATTGAGCAGATTCCGACTTGGCCACACCAAACTTACCCACTCTTTCCTGATTTCCAAACAACCTCCCCCTAACGGCCCCTCTTGCGGCATTAAACTGACTATCCACCACATTCTTTTCGAATGCCAAGCTCTCCAACCACTCCATTCTAAACACAACATAGTTACCACCAATGTCATTCTTACTAGCTTGTGTTTCTTCGCCCCTCTACGTTGCTTCTTTAAAGAGGCAGGTTTTTATGACCTGATTTAACCCATCTTTCCGGCTGTTTATAACCCCCTGCGGTTGATTAGACTGCATATCCGCAGGGGATTATTAGCAGCCTAATCAACCTAAGAAAAAAAACCTTCTTGTGCATCAATCGCAGAAATAGTGTATTTTTATGCGATTCAATAATAAATATTTTCTTCCTATTTTTTTTTTTATAATGAATATAATGAAAAAATAATCCGATTTTTTGGGGGGGAAAAGCGGAAAACCACCTACCTACCAAAAAAACCTTCTTGCGCATCAATCGCAGAAATAGTGTATTTTTATGCGATTCAATTATCAATATTTTCACCGCTTTTTAAATGGGATTTCTGAAATTTTCCATAGTCAGGTCATATTAGCGTAGTGGTTTACTGAGAAATTTTCATTTCATTTAGTTTGAAAAGGTGCCTTAGAATGGATTTTTAAATAAAAAAAAATAAAAAAATTGGCAAATAAAAAAATAATTCCTTTTCCTGTGTCCGCCACTGGCTAACTTAACTTAAAAAATACTATTCTTTACACTACCTTTAATAAATTCGCAAAAAGTGAAAGGGGAATTTTGAAAACCGAAAATTTGAAATTTTAGAGGAATAAACATCATGTAAAAATATTCGAATATCTCCGCCATTTTTCTTATTTCCTTCTTGAAATTTTTCAGAGTTAGGGGTTATTCGTGTAGTTGTCTACTGGAAAAACTTCAGCTCAATTCCTTCAAGAAAGGCTAATAAACGGTTATAGAAATTTAGCCATTTTTACCCTTTTCCTACCCACGCCAATGGCTTATTAATGAAAAATATGCAAATTTTACTGCATTAACTCAAATTTAAAATAATTTTCTTCCAATCGTGTTAATTTGGTTTAAATTTGTTTTTCTAACTTGCTTATAGGTAGGTAGGTATAGGGGTTCAAATTTTGGCAATTTTTTCTAAAATTGAAAAGGCCGCCATTTTGAAACGGCTCGATTTTACTCAAATACAGAACCAGACGCTCCTTGCGGCTATCTTACTCATAAAAAAATTTCAGCCCCCTAGATTGAAAACTGCGACCAGAAACCGTGCCTCATAGACGGTTTTTGTTTTTAATTTGGAGGGACACCCTGTAGAAGTTTTAGGAAATTTTTTTTACGAAAATGAAATGTCATTTCGAAGTTTCACAAGGGTAAAAAATTTCGTTCACTAATCCTTAAATATGAAGCTACAGCAGCGGTTTTAAAATTTTACAGAAATAAACATCATATGAAAAAAATATTATTATCTCCGTCATTTTTCTTATTTACTTCTTGAAACTTTTAAGGGTTAAAGGATATTAGCGTACTTGCCTACTGTGAAAAGTTCAGTTCAATTTCTTTAAAAATGAACTCATAAACGGTTATAGAAATTTAGACATTTTTACCCTTTTCCTACCCACGCCACTGGCTTATTAATAAAAATAATGCCAATTTTATTGCTTTAATTCAAATTTAAAATAGTTTTCTTCCAATCTTGTTAATTTTATTTCAAAGTTTTATTGCCATATTGCTCATACAGGGGCTCAAAAAATAGCAAATTTTCAAAAAATTCAAATGGCTGCTATTTTGAAACGGCTTGGCCGATTTTGCTCAAGTGCAATACCAGACCACTCCTTGTGGATATCTTACTCCCACAAAAATTTCAGCCTCCTAGATTCAAAACTGCGACCTGAAATGAGATGACAAAAACCGGATACCTGGAATTTTGAAGGGACACCCTGTAGAAGTGATGGGACTTTTGGAAAGTTTTTCAACGAAAATCCAACGTCATTCCCAAATTTTACAAGGACCCAAAATTTCGTTCACTAATCTTAAAAGATAAAGCCACAGGAGCGTCAGCCTCCTAGATTGAAAACTGCGACCTGAAATGATACCACAAGAACCGGATTGCGGGAATTTTGAAGGGACACCCTGTAGAAGTGATTCGACTTTTGGACATTTTTTCAACGAAAATCTAAAGTCATTCCAAAGCTTTATAAGGATCCAAAATTTCGTTTACTAATCTTCAAAAATAAAGCTACAGGAGCGTTTTGAAAATCGAAATTTCGCGTTTTTGGAGAAATATATATATATATATATATATATATATATCGTGGGCAGGTGAATTTTGGAAAACCACTTTTTCGTGATCTGGGGGTCATGATCGGTGGACATTTGATGAGTTTGGGTGATTTTCGAAAAGTGATGTCGTCCTCAATAGTGTATTTTTTTATTAAAAAATACACTAAAAACATTATGATTAAACCTAAACAGAATGACTGCTTATTTTAACAAATTGTTTTTCTGTTTTCATTCACCACTGTAATACGCAGCCTAAATTCTCCACTTTTGCTAATTTAACCGATTTCATAGCTCCAATAATAATGAAGTTACCAAGGGTGAAAAAAAAACAGGAAATATATACTCTGTATAGGTACATATTCCTTTCACGCCCATAGAGACTTGTGATTGCCATAAACATATTTGAATTTCCTCAACTTTAAACGAGGGATGATTTCCATTTGATCTGTGCGGAGTCCAAACTTAGAAAATTCATAAAATCAACTTTGTTGGCAGGCAGAGATATCTACAGTTAGGCGAAATATATCCAGCTGAGGTTTTCAAAGACACCTTAAGAACTTAATTTTTCACTGTGTAAAAACAAATATATCATTCTATTTAATTGTTTTTATAAAAATCTCGATTTTTATTTACATGACAGATAACGCCCTCTAGCCGCTGTGGATAACACCTCTAGCCGCTGTGGATGTAACAAAATGAAACATTCGTAGAATGCAATCGACAGAAGAAGGAGAACTCTTTGTAACAAGACTAATATTGATAAATTTCGTTGAGGCTAACCGAAATAATCAAAGCTTTGACGTTTCGTCAAAACATTTGTGGAGTTAGTAAAAAAAAAAAATGAAAATAAAAAATCAAGGTTATTTAAGCATTACACTCATGATATTTTGTATACACCTTAATCCTAAAAAATAACGAGAAAATTACAATTCTTTATTTGGTCATGGCTGTTACACCCCTGGCGGTCATTTTAGAAGCTCAAAACTATTTTTTAACGATTTCTTAGGGCCATTTTTCTTATAAAAAAGTTTTTGCCTGAGGCTGTATGACGCTTAGTTTTTGAGATCTGCCGGCTCCACACGCTGGCCGAACTCCGGCAACACGAACGTGTGGACGGTAACATCGTCTCGATTGTCCAAACATTCGGCCAAGTGAGCAAAGTTTGTCTAC
>OU342631.1:59848056-60029685 GCA_910589415.1 Malachius bipustulatus | reverse complement strand
TTAGTGGGATAGGTCTGGAAACATTTGGTAATTTAAATGAATTAGAAAAATTATAATTTTTCGTCAACTATAAAGAAAATAGTCGACATCTGCAACATCGGAGGGTGTCGAGACTCCTTGGGAGTTGGATGAAGATGGGCTACGTATCCTTGGGGAAGAACATGTACGCGAGGAGCCTGAGTTAGTTCTGCACTCCAGTGTCGCAGCGCGCTGGAAGAAATACTTGTCGGACGGACTAAGGAAAAAGTTTTTGATGGAAAAGTATCCTAGGAAAGGTAAACTGTCATTCGTGCCGCCATTATGAGGTGGCAGTGAATCTAAAATAGTCGGCTCTGAAGATGAACAAATATTTTGGCGCGAGACAGAAGTTAGCGGGATCTGCTCTAACAGCATTGGCCCCATTGATCGAGTCGTTAGCACCCCTGAGAGATACAGAAAATAATGTTTATGTTAAACGTTAGCACGAGATGCGATAGTTTTTCTTTGATATGCTATAACATTCATATCTGTTTATACGAGTGTTATGTTGTAACGTCGTTAAAGGTTTTATTCTTTAATTGGCTCCATTTAAAATTATTAAATGGGACCACATTCTCTAAATCCTTGCTATTAAGGTTCCGAAAATATGAATTTTGAACTAACATCGCCACCTGTTGCCGAGTGGTAAAACTAACTAAACTAGGCAAGTTCAAGATCCCTACCTTTAGTACAATCTGTAACTTCCTTCTCTTACAATCTTCCTTTTCGATAAATTAGAAACACAGATGTCGCTGTGATGTAGTTTCGCAAATTTAAATACAACAACCCTTTCTTCGAGCTGCGCGGAAAAGGTGCTCCGCAATTTCTGGACAAGTTTGTTCGGTCTTCCAATCTTGGTGCTTGAAGCGACAAGTCGCACCCCTACCTTTTCTCTTTATCTAAGGACCGATTAATAAATCGGGTAAGTAAATTGTTGAAACTATCTGAAACTTTCTCTAATAGAGTTTATATATTGTTATAGTTCTTTCTACCTACCCTATCAATCGGGGTACTATCTTATCCCATCGGAAAACCTATCTACGAAGTTGAACCCCACCTGTCTTCACGGACGCCATATTGATTTTCAATATTTACTGCATCCGAATATCCGCTTTTATGGAAGGAATCTCTTACACTATCTGAAGGTTTTGCTGCTACCTGCCCCTAAATAATGGATCTCATCATTCGGAGCCTCATATTTTCATCTTTCATCTAACCTCGAAGGACGACCACGCTACCAGTGTTAGGCACGTGTTCCCACGGGACGCGACACCGTCCACCAGTCTTTCTGCCACCCCAGAGGGAGACCACGGTCTCCTATCCTGAGATTTCGTCCAGGGCCCCGCTCTCCAGTCTCGGCACGACATTCCAAGGATGGCAAAATGTCGTATCAGTAAGCAAAGTGTGACATAACCTTTTATTGCTCAGAGTGATATCAGAGAAATCTGTTAGGATTTTTGTGTCGTTCTATTGCCTTATCTCGTCGTGAGATTGATGTTTTATTAATTAAAACTTATATTAATAATAACTATGAAATACCTGATATACAATTATTACCATTATTATTCAAGTAATGCTTGAAATGAATTTGTCACTTTTTATGTGAAGGAAAAAATAGATCTATTTTCTCTACCAGTTAAACTGTTAAATGAGATATTTTGCAATTAACTTCATGATCAATTAATTAGTAATTTCATAACCATAGAATTTCAATAAGTTATTTTGTAAACAGAATTCATAAATATACTTTTCATTTAAAGATCAATTTTATTATTCAGTAGGTAGATAGATACAGTAGTTAGAAATGATTAACATCTCATAACCTGAGTGAATTTTGATGCCTTTATAGTTCAGGTTACTTTAGATCTATTATTCAAAATTAAAAGGTCATCTGGCATCCCAGTACCTTATATCTTAGAGGTAATTAAACCGTACCGCTTTATGCTGCTGATGCCACTACAGTCGCATGAAATCTGAATGAGATTTTGGTGCATCAATAAATACTTCGGCCCAACGAAGGTAAGTCGGCTTTGTTTTTCGACAACGATCGAATTTTAATTGGCCAAGAATCATTTTAATTGGCCCAGAGCCTAATCTAATTAGCCCGACCGCAGCAATTGGCATCCCTGGTGGGGAACGTTTACTTCTTTGAATTAGAAATCCAATTTATCTTTATCTTATTTGGCTTTTATGTATCTAGGATTTTCATAAAATAAATCTCATAACTATTTGAACTTTACGATTTGTCTGCGATATCACTTGATATTTATATAAATTTCTCTTGTTGCTTACTGCATGAATTTTTTATTGAAAGCTTTGCATGATTTAGTTTTAAGCATTATTGTTCCCTAATATATGTGTACCTACCTAATTATCTTTGTGCAAAGTGCCGTGCCGCGAAAATACCTACTTTTTCTTACCGCTACACTGCCGCTAAAGGGTAACCCGTCAGGGAGCTTTACGGAGTGGTTGATTATACCGTCGTGATGTCTCGAGCATGTTTTAGAGAAGCTTAATTCCGTACAGAGAGGATACTCGATACGAGAGCTCTGTAGTTAAGCTGTCTTTGAAAACTGTATCCAAAAATCTTTCCCTGAAAATTACCTTACCATTTTCTCATTAAGTTAGGTTAGGTTTCCATTAATCTTTGACTCTCCAGTCAGCTGTTGATAATAGTGCCGACGAGCGCTAAAGCTACGAGCAGTGTTGCGACGTATCCCTTGCATTCTTTACGTCAAACGTAGAAAACGAATTCTTTACGTGTAAAGATACATCATAGCGTCACATAGCTTTTTCGATCCCTACCTTACCGACTTTAGTAGATTTCAGTCATGAATCCAGTCTTGACTCTAGTTAGTGACACGATCACTCATGAGTTCTTCCTAAGGAAATAAATTCCTTATTTATGCATAATAAAATGCATGTTCAGTCTAGTATGCTCCTAGACAAGGAAAATGCATCAGGATTAATTATTCCTGAGTCAACATACCCTTTCGATCCCGGTATACAGAAACCGATGAATAGTTTCCTATAATATCTTTTCTCTTTAATTTTATTTCCCTACCTATCTTTATCTCTCTTTTTGTATTTGACAAAAATCCGTTTAGAAAATGAGGTCTAGCAATATGAGAATTGAGAAAGCTCCGTTTCTTGTCGTATCTTAGAATGAATGAAGAATGTATGAAGAATGAATACCGTATCTTTCAAAGCGTTTCTCAAGGATCTCGAAACTAGCTGTGTGAATGTGAGTACTCAAAGTGTAAATGTTGCTAATTTTGGGATCGGTATTTGCTATCCTCAGGCTCTCATTTTATTTTATCGCTCAAATTTTGAGAACCCATATCTTTCTGGTTATCTGAATCATTACCTTGAAAAGTAACTATTCGCCAATCTTGTCTAACTAACGTTTACAGGTCTAATGTTATCTTTTAAATTTTCTTATGTTCAATAAACTAAAGAAAATGCTATCTTGCCGTTGTATCTACCTTATCTTATCTTTTACCTTTATCTTATCTACCGTCTAGTTTTAGACGGGTGCTTTCCCGACAGTTTCCGCCCTGCTACGTGCTAAAGTGAAAACTGCCCTGTTTGTCCAAACAAAAGACAACAGGTTATCTTTATCTTACCCACCATCTTTCTAAGTACGGGTGCTTTCCCGACAGTTTCCGCCCTGCTTCGTGCTAAAGTGAAAACTGCTCTGCTAGTCCAATCAGATGACAGCAGATCTCTTTTATCTTATCTACCATCTTTCCAAGTTTGGGTGCTTTAAGATTTTCCGCCCTGCATGGCTAAAGTGAAAAATCCCTCTGTTGCCTCAACGGAAGACAACAGAATATCTCTACCTTATCTTATCTACCGTTCAAGGAAACGAAAATTGAATTTACAATTTTCTTCTTGATAACAATGACAGGCGTAAGCTTTAGTCAAAGCTTCGTGCCTTTCTTATCTTTAATTTCTTTTCAAAGAAAAGGAATTATCCTATCTTACCTTGTCTGTACCTGTTAGTACCATAATAGAATGGTAGCTAATACTTATCTTCTCTGCGAATATTTTCCATAACGGAAAATAAAAATCTATGTGAATTCTAGTGTTGAATTTGCAAAGATGACTTGAGATATTCGGTGTTAACACAAATGAATTTGAACACGGATATTGAATGTCCCCTACCTTAGCGATGAAAATGGTTGTTCCATTTTTCTTATCTTACCGAGTGAAATAATTTACCTTACCGTTATCTCAATGTTTATCTAATAATCCAGGCGATTATTGATGTTTTCTCTGT
This sequence comes from Malachius bipustulatus, assembly GCA_910589415.1. Taxonomy (NCBI): domain Eukaryota; kingdom Metazoa; phylum Arthropoda; class Insecta; order Coleoptera; family Melyridae; genus Malachius; species Malachius bipustulatus. Next base: position 60,025,385 of record OU342631.1, on the reverse strand, counting down.
GCGATTATCGAATGTTTATCTATGCGATTATTGGATGATTTATCAAAGTGATTATTGCGATTACGCTATCTGATAAGCTACGCAGTGATTATCTGCGAACTTCCTTTCTCTCAACCATTTATTATGGAGTCACATAGACGATGACATAGTCAAATTTTGACTGGTTCAAAGATGAAAAATCTTACTCATGGATTACCCTTGTGGACTCCAAAAATTTATCTTTCCCTGTACATAAATGTTTTGATGCCCAAGTTTGGACAGCATCAACCCCCTTGAGGATCGAGTTTCACTTTTCCTTTGTTAGACTTGCTACTTGACCTCGACAGTCTCATTCCAGATTTTTCCGCGCCCCACTGTTTCAGTGGCGGTGCATGCTCCAAATCAGAATGCAGGGTTGTCAATGGTCAAGGAAACACCATCTAAAGGCAAAGGAGGAAACCGTGCCCACCTCAGGAGATCTAATATTATCTTATTTTATCGTATCTATCTTATCTTATCGTATCTAACCATACCTTATTATCGTATTATCGTATCTTATTATCTAGAAAATATTCTTTTGTTTATCGACATTGTTCGGCGAGAACAATTACCGTTTAAGAAAGTTATCTTAATTATCGTTACTACCGTTACTAGCATATCTTTTATTTTTGTTACCTTTGCAATGAAGCATGAATATTTTATTTTTATACCTTATGAATAATTATTACCTAGTGCTTAATATTTAAGTTGCATGTAATTTTAGTAAACCTAACGCTATTCCCTTTGAAAGTTGCATGTTACCTTAGTAAGCATATATAAGAGAAATTTTATTCATTCAATGAAACAGATCAACGATGTCGTTGACAGTTTGTTCGTTCAGAATTGTTATCTTATTTCTTCTAAAGGTTCATGTTATTTATGAACGTGATTTCTGAATCATATTCTCTAAGCTTATCGTCACCTAGTTGTCCCGCAAACATACCCTTCTTCGGGTATAGTAACAACTTGAAATACGCCTGTGCTTTTTCCAGTTGGTTTATCTTTAATCCTTTCCTTACCCCGGTAAAGAGAGGTGTGTAACGTCGTTAAAGGTTTTATTCTTTAATTGGCTCCATTTAAAATTATTAAATGGGACCACATTCTCTAAATCCTTGCTATTAAGGTTCCGAAAATATGAATTTTGAACTAACATCGCCACCTGTTGCCGAGTGGTAAAACTAACTAAACTAGGCAAGTTCAAGATCCCTACCTTTAGTACAATCTGTAACTTCCTTCTCTTACAATCTTCCTTTTCGATAAATTAGAAACACAGATGTCGCTGTGATGTAGTTTCGCAAATTTAAATACAACAACCCTTTCTTCGAGCTGCGCGGAAAAGGTGCTCCGCAATTTCTGGACAAGTTTGTTCGGTCTTCCAATCTTGGTGCTTGAAGCGACAAGTCGCACCCCTACCTTTTCTCTTTATCTAAGGACCGATTAATAAATCGGGTAAGTAAATTGTTGAAACTATCTGAAACTTTCTCTAATAGAGTTTATATATTGTTATAGTTCTTTCTACCTACCCTATCAATCGGGGTACTATCTTATCCCATCGGAAAACCTATCTACGAAGTTGAACCCCACCTGTCTTCACGGACGACATATTGATTTTCAATATTTACTGCATCCGAATATCCGCTTTTATGGAAGGAATCTCTTACACTATCTGAAGGTTTTGCTGCTACCTGCCCCTAAATAATGGATCTCATCATTCGGAGCCTCATATTTTCATCTTTCATCTAACCTCGAAGGACGACCACGCTACCAGTGTTAGGCACGTGTTCCCACGGGACGCGACACCGTCCACCAGTCTTTCTGCCACCCCAGAGGGAGACCACGGTCTCCTATCCTGAGATTTCGTCCAGGGCCCCGCTCTCCAGTCTCGGCACGACATTCCAAGGATGGCAAAATGTCGTATCAGTAAGCAAAGTGTGACATAACCTTTTATTGCTCAGAGTGATATCAGAGAAATCTGTTAGGATTTTTGTGTCGTTCTATTGCCTTATCTCGTCGTGAGATTGATGTTTTATTAATTAAAACTTATATTAATAATAACTATGAAATACCTGATATACAATTATTACCATTATTATTCAAGTAATGCTTGAAATGAATTTGTCACTTTTTATGTGAAGGAAAAAATAGATCTATTTTCTCTACCAGTTAAACTGTTAAATGAGATATTTTGCAATTAACTTCATGATCAATTAATTAGTAATTTCATAACCATAGAATTTCAATAAGTTATTTTGTAAACAGAATTCATAAATATACTTTTCATTTAAAGATCAATTTTATTATTCAGTAGGTAGATACAGTAGTTAGAAATGATTAACATCTCATAACCTGAGTGAATTTTGATGCCTTTATAGTTCAGGTTACTTTAGATCTATTATTCAAAATTAAAAGGTCATCTGGCATCCCAGTACCTTATATCTTAGAGGTAATTAAACCGTACCGCTTTATGCTGCTGATGCCACTACAGTCGCATGAAATCTGAATGAGATTTTGGTGCATCAATAAATACTTCGGCCCAACGAAGGTAAGTCGGCTTTGTTTTTCGACAACGATCGAATTTTAATTGGCCAAGAATCATTTTAATTGGCCCAGAGCCTAATCTAATTAGCCCGACCGCAGCAATGTTTTGACCGAGAGGTATAAAAGGTCTCACTTAATAATCATGCTTTATCTGGAAGGTAAAGTAGAGATTATATTGGTCTGTCTTATCCGAGAGATAAGATTGGAGTAATTTAACAAACTAACCTTGTTTTTTGTTAGCATAAACTACATAAATAGACGATTATGCTACGATCGCAGCAACGTAAGTACTTTTGCGAGTCGCCTAAAACATTTTGTGAAAACTTGGGAAGCGATCTCTGATGACAAGTCTATCATTCAAACAGAGAAAGTTTATAAATTGCCGTTCGAGTCAACCCCTGCACAGATTTACTCTCCACCATCCAGAGGATGGCCGGAGCAGGAGTGGGCATCCAGTTGGAAATTGATAGACTGCTTTCGATAAACGCGATTGTGGAGACTTAGGAAGTTTCAAGTCAGTTTTTTCCGCCGTTTTTTCTTAGTTCCCAAGTCTGATGGCCAGCATAATTCTGAACTTGAAGGAGTTGAATACCTTTATCTTGAAAGATGCTTATTATATTATTATGGATAATATAATAAGCCCCATACTGATCCCAGTATGGGGCCACATCGCAAGTTTTTGAGGTTTATGGTAATGGCAAGATTCACGAGTTGCTTGCCTTTTCGCCTACGTACGTGCCCATTGACTCTTACAAAGTTATTGAAGCCAGTAATAAATTATCTACGTTCGAGAGGTTGACTCTCGGTAGTGTACCTGGATGATTTTTTATCTTAAGGCCACTCGGTTGAAGAGTGCAGTGAGAATCTGACTCAAACCATCGAACTACTTGAGAGGTTAGGATTTATCATCAACTGTGGCAAGTCCAAATTGGTGCCTGAGAGGCGATGTAAATATTTGGGATTCTTTTTAGATTCAAATATACTGAGAGTTGAGCTTCCACAGAGAAAAAGATCACGATGTGAAAGCAGATTGAAAGCCTTATGAGGAAAAGGAAGTTGAAGATTCGTGTGTTTGCCAAGGTTGTTGGGTCAGTGATGGCTTGCCGTTCTGCAGTCGAGTACAGCCTGTTACAAGTTGGCCTTGTATAAATTTTGCAGATTGTTCAAAAGAGCAGAGTCAGGCCTTAGAAAAAATTTAGGGTTGTTTCGATGCGTTCAGGTCAGTGGCGAAGTTTATTCTAAGAAACTGGGATTGGTGACTGAAGGCCTTGCCTAAGGCTAGTAGGAAAGTGAGGAGCAAAAGGTACTAGAGAACGATTTATTTTGATGTTTCGTTGTCCGGATGGGATGTTTTTTGCAATGGCGAGTCCGCCAATGGACTTTGGAATCAGAAAGAGAGGAATCTTCATATAAATCATTTGGAGCTTAAGGCGGTTTTATTGCCATTGAAGTGATTCGCAGCTTATCTGAGGGATGCAGCTGTTTTGCTCATAGTCTATAATAGGGCGACGATAGCCTACATCAATCGGATGGGAGGTATCCGTTATCTCCTCTTTTATGTTTTAGCATGCGAGTTATGAAACTGGTGTGAGGCCCGTCAGTTATGGGTTTACGCTTCATACATTCCCTCAAAGAAAATGTCGAAGCGGATCCTTCATCACGTATCGATAATTCGGAAGTCGAATGGGAACTGGCGAACTATGTATTTAAAAGAATTATGGGAAGTTCGGGAAACTGTGAAAAAAAAATTATTTGCTTGGAGAATAAATGCTAAGTGCGCAGACTGTTGCTCTTGGTAAAGAGACCCTGGGGCTTTCACCTTTGAGGCATTTACGATCAGTTGGTCTGATTGGATGTTTTATGCCTTTTCCCCTTTCTCGATAATAACTAGAGTGATTTGAAAAAATCAAAAGTGACAGGGCAGAAGCTGTCGCAGTTGTACCTCACTGGTCGACTCAGGTCGGTTCCGAAGTTTCAAAAAATTATGATTGGATCTGGTTTGAAGAAGCGATCCTAATATATTAGACTCCTTGTAGGACACGTAAACATCTACTGGCGGCGAAGCTTATCTAGGCTGCCGCCACGTTATCAGCCAAGCGTTGTTGTTAAAACATACACCTTAAGAAGCGATTAACATTTCAATCGGTTCTTCAACAGAATCCACGTTAAAAAATTATAATAGGATTCTTAAGCTCTGGTGACGATGGAATTGGCGAAATTATGAGGATCCGTATGATGTATCAGTGGGGATTTGAAGATTTTTAAGTTCCTCTCGAAGAGATGGTGCTGGGCATAGTACGCTGAATTCCGCAAGAGCGGCACTGCCATTAATATCAGGGGAGGATGTTACGAATAACCAACTGATAAGTCGTTTCATCAGAGTATCTTAAAAGATAAGGCCCAGTTTACCTAAGTACGAATCCACGTGGGACGTGGATCTTGTTCTGACTACCTTGACAACGTGGTTTCCGCTAGAAGAGTTATTGGCCTTGAATAAATTGATGCTAGTGTCGCTGTTGCCCTTAGGCACCGCTCATCGCTGTCAAACCTTGGTGTTAAGATTTCTAATATCATTGCGTTGGAGTGCAAGATTGAAGTACGTATCCCAGAATTCCCAGATAGAATTAAAACTTTCTGACCAGGGATTCCTCAACCAGTGCTGAGATTCTTCCGAGAAAAACCTGAATTGTGTATCGCGCAAATTTTGAACCAGTACTTGATGGTGACGAAAAACCTTCTAGGAAATATTATTGACTCACTGTTCGTTTCTTTTAACAAGCCACAAAAGGCAGTTAAAAGTGAGACAATTAGTCGTTGTATTAGATCAACGTTGTTGTCCTTAGGAGTGGATAAAAGGTTTACCGCGCATTCTACGCGACATGCGCCGACATCTAACGCATGTCAGAAAAGGTATGAGTTTCGAGGAAATTTAGAAAGTGGCTGGTTGGTCCTCGAATTCAAAGGAATTCGCCGATTTTTATCAACAGCCAATAATTATTGTTGTCAACAATCTATTCCCGTATAATTTTGTTGAGTTACATTACTACCAAAATACTATTGGTTTTATGAATACTGGGAGCATTCATTGGCCCATACTTACTCTGTATTATTTAAATAAATAAATTTTAAATGATGAAGAGAATGGTTGCTCTGAACAGCTACCTTCGTAATCTCGAAGTGCGAGACACGAAGGATAATTGAAAGATCTCACGAGCCCGCCGAAGGCGGGCGAAGTTTGATCTCAATTATTCGAGTGTCTCGCACGAGAGATTCCCACCCATATACTAATAAATATTACCCACCCCCATTTCAGTAAAATGAAAAATAGAATTGCTTTATACAAATGAGTAAACAGTTACTATTAGGGAGCGCTATGGTAACGGGAAAGCGCTTTTGTTTGTATTTTTTTAGCTCTGAACTTGTGGTTCAAGACATAAGTAGTGATACTAGAAGTCTTGGCATCAAAATTAAATAAGAAACAAGATAAAATGGAGAAACAATATGATGGTAAAAGAAACTAAAGAAGAATAAGTTTGAATCAAACAAAGGAATGGCAGACATAATGAATAATATGTTAAAGGAGATGATGAAAGAAATTAAAGAAGGAAGAGATGAACAAAATAAGAAGATAGAAGAATTAAAAAAAAAGAAATACAAAGTGGAATAAAAAAAATGGAAGAATTTTACAAGAAATTTTCAGAAAAGCGTATTAAGAAATTTGATTGGAAAATAACAGAAAAGAAAAATAAAGAATATATTAACGATAATATGGTATTGGGGGACTGATGAATTCCTTAGAATAAGGAGTTCCAAATAAATTACTTAAAATTAATGAAGGCCGAATAAAATTTGTCACACACAATCATTATTATGGGAAAGAAGAAAAGAATATAAAGAATGAATTAAATAGTATTAAGTATGAAAACGAATTATATGAGAAGAAAAATTATTATAATGGAATAAATATAGAAGATTATATGAAACTGATAAAGAAAACTGAGAAATATAGCATAAAAATAAAACAAGTTACCAAAAATTATAGGGGATTAGTTAGAAAAGAAAACAGAAATATAGTAATGTGTTTTGTGTGCATAAATTAGTGGTCAAAGATACAAAATATTTAAACAATAGTATTTACCCAATATGTGAGTTAGAAAGAGAGAGTAAGAGTAAACTTAAAACAATTATATTGAAAAATAAGCAAAGACTAGAAGAATTGATGAGAGAAGCAAGAAAAATTTGTAAAATGAAAACAATTAAATGGAATAATGAACGAAGAGTAGAGGAAGTGAGAAGAGAGGCAAGAAAGAGAACTAAAATGAAAAGAGTTAACCTGAATAAAAAACAATTAAAGTGAATGGCAAGAAAGTCAAAATAAAATAAATTTAATATTTAGAATGTAGAATAATTGTAAATAGAAATAGGAAATAGGTTAGAATTAGATTCGTGAGTTAATTAGTTAGTTAATTATAGTTAGTTAGTTAGTTAATTGGTAGTTTAACACTCTCACTGCCAAAGTGAAAAAACAATTTTCGGTCCCACAGGCCAAGGGTGTTTCTGTCTCAGCTGTTATGTTTAAATAGCGGTTTTTAATATAAATTTAATTTCTGCAATTTTTTTCTGTATTTTTTGGAAATATTTATAGCGTGTATCAAAAATGATACACGTGGCCTGGGCATACAATGTTACAAGCAATGTTACCGGAAATATGGTAAACATGGTAAAATCGTAGATGGCCGAAAGAAGATGCCATCACAAGTTGGTACTGTTTGCGACACTTGCGATGGAACTCCTTTCTTCTGCAGATATTGCTTCAACAAAATGGATTAGAATTTTTTTTTTTTTTGTTTCATTTACCGGTTGATTACCTATATAATACAATAAAATTTACTAAACGAACTCTTCTTATATATCCTTAGTCCCGACTTTCTAAGTAACCAAACACACAGTCACAGCTTCGGAAATACATAATGTATTTCCAAAGGTACTTATTGCAAGGTAATGAATACAAATAACAAAATTTCGATAGAGAGGAGGCCAAAACTCGCAGTACAATGTCCATTCCCAGGCCAGGCCTGTCGTTTTAGCGTGTAAATGTACATATACGTGTCTTCGTTTCGATACACCGACGTTATGAAAATAGGACTACTTGGTGTATCATTTATAATACACTTGGCCTGCACGATGGACACATGGTGTATCATAAATGATACACTTGGCGGCGAGAGTGTTAATAGAAAAATATCATTCAATTAATTCTAAATAAATTTAAAATTAATTTCATGTAAATTTTGGGGAATTGTTATAAAAAATTGGGTTCACCTAAAGAATACCAGCAGTGATTTCAAGTTTGGATCTCATTTGAATATTGTGACAATTAAATTTATGACTTGCAACAAATAAAAATTGTTAGTAATTGGTAATTATTGTAAACGTGAAAAGTGAATTTTTTGGATTGTTTTAAAAAATGAGTGAAAAAAAAAATTAAGGTGAAGAATGTTGATAGCAACGGGGATAATAATTAATGAGAAGGAGATTTAGAAAAGTAACTGTCGGGAATATAATAATAATTAATTAGAATTGAAAAATTTTGGAAGAGTATCTGTCAAGAGAAAAGTAAAAGAACGAAAGAAATAATAATCAAGAGACAAGAATAAATTTGGAAGAGTATCTGTCAGGAAAAAAGTAAAAGGACGAGAGAAATTATTTTGCAAGAACAAAAGGAGACGGGAGAGTAGAGGAGAGAAGAGATGTTTTAAACCAAGGAATAATATAAGCAGCGAAAAGGAAAGATTAAAATTAGAGGAGCAGGTGAAAGAATCTTGACGAGTAAAAATAGAAGAACACGTTCATATTGGAGAAAGGTGCAAGGAAGTTTGAGGTGCAAGGAAGGACACGGAATTGTATGTTATTTGGTTCAGATTATTTGTAGTTGTTGATTTAAATTATTAAGTAGAGAATAGTCAGTATTGTATTTGTATTTGTATTTTTGAGGGTGATTAAGTTACTGCGACCTAAAAGATCTATTGTATCCCCTCTACTGTGCTTCGCCTGGTGTGGAATCCCTTTAGTGAAGCACCCTCTCCAAGTTCGTTTCCTTGAGAATCTTCAGGATTTTGAGAGGATCAAGGTCGGGTAAGTTCCCTGCCTCTAGCTGGTGATGGCCCAGAACATTACTTCTTTTGAGTTCTATCGCATCGCAGTTGAGCAGCAGGTGACGTGGTGCCTCGTCTCCTTTCCCGCAGAATCTGCAGACGCCATTTTCTTCTATGCCTAGCTTCCTCAGAGAATAGTCAGATTCAGAGCTCTTATAGGTAGGTTAGATTTTCCTTTATTTTGAAAAAAATTTGTAAGTTACAAGTTATAAAAAAAACAAAATAATAATAATTTCAACTTACATAATTATTGTTCTATATTTTATTTTGACTCAAACTTAGAAAATATACTGAAATATCTATCTGAACCCACCTGGGAAAGAGAGTGCCATCATAGAATAATTAAAAATTTTGTTGTTTATGGTATCAATTTTTCTTTAAATAGAAATAATAATAATAATAACCAAAAATAGGGGAGGAAAGGAATACCATAATAATATATACAACCCCACAGAGAGGGTAAATAAAGTGTTGAGTTCTGAATTTATAGCTCCTATGTTAAGGATCACAGAACTTGGGATGAACACTTGCACGAAATTGCGCAAGCTATTCGGACAGCAGAGCATGAAGCCACTGGCTTTACTCCTGCTTTTCTTATCTTTGGTAGAAACATCCCAGTGGACGGACAATATTATGGTAATGTGGATCTGAATTCGTATGATCCAGTTCAGATTTCGGATAAGTTAAAGTGGCAGTTGGAAATTTTGAAAGTTCCGAAATTATACCCACAAATTCAGGCACGAGTTCAACAAGCGTACGAAAAAAATTCTTCCAGATACAATCTGAGACGAAAAGATATTCGTTATCAAGTAAATGACAAGGTCTGGAAGAAAAATTTTGTTCTTTCCAATAAGGCGACTATTTTCGCAAAGAAACTAGCTCCTATAAATACGTCCCAGTTCTCGTAACAAAAGTTAAAGGGAGTGGATTAGTTGTTGAGTTAAGTGATGAGTCAAGGAAGATTTTGGGTGATGTTCACATTCAAGATCTAAAGCCCTTTGTAAGTATCGATGATTAGTAATTTCGTTTAGTGAAGATCATTTTAGAAATTGTTGTTGTGAGTTATAAGTATCTTATTTTTTCGTATAGAGTCTGAGCAAATTTAGTTTAGATGTGATAGCAATTTCTCAAATCGGCCAACGGGTTAAAAAGGTCTGTATAATATTTTAAGGGTGCATCATCCCTTATCAACCCTTTAAAATGATACAAATTAACTCTACTTACTGCCAATGAATGCTCTTGGTACACTCACAATGTGTACCAAATTTGGTTTTTCTAACTTCAAGGGTTGATTGAAGAAGTAGGGAAGATACGCAACCTAATGTAAAATTGTATGACCGGTCGCTCGAGCTACCCTCTTTCCCCTTTATCCACATATCGGTTCATAAGAATGTGCTGCCGCTTCCGTACAGCGTGGTGAAATTATAGAACTATAATAACAGAGGATTTTTATAACTGGTAACTGGTTTAACTTTCTTACTCGGAGCTCGAAGGTCGGAGATTCGGAGCGTTTATTATTATTTATTGTTTCCACGATTTCATCTTCATTCATTATCAAGTTTAAAGGAACTGGGCTCAACAAACAAATGGTAATCGCCCGGAATTTTGTATTTACACCTACCTACATATTTACTAAATTTAACAATATATTTAAAAATTTGATCATTAATTATTTTGATCACCTAAAATAATATAGGTATATAATAATATTATATAACTTTTCATGTACTATCCTATGATGTGGATGAAATGTTTATACAGGGTGATAAAAAATTTGAAAAATAAAAAAATCAAAGAAAGTACAAATGTTTCTATACCATAGCATAGCACATGAAAAGTTAAAATAGGGACAGTAAGCCGTTTTTCTCTATCTTTGACCGTTTTCGTTGTACAGGGCCTTGAACTTGAAAAATGACGATTTTCACTTGTTTATAACTCAAAAACTTCTGAATTTAAACACCAACTGTAAAAGCCAATCTTTTTTCTCTTCTCAGACAATCTAAAAATGCAATAACATTGGAGCTTTCCATTTAAAAAAACATAACATTGATATGTCACTGTCATATGGGACACTCTGTATACCCCAAAATAATTTTAAATTATGGCCATTGTGATCCTGTACTTGAATGTGCAAAAATTTTTTTGGAAAAAATCCATCGTTAGGCCTACAGAGACCGCTTCGAATGAGCTGGGACACCCTGTATATAGGAAGTAATATTTCTTTCCTTATGGTGATATTCTTACCAGTGACTTTTGTATGAAAAAATTATTTCGGTATAAAAACTATGTAAAAAAAGTTTAAATAACAAAAAATTATAAAAATGTTGTTAATTTTTAGTTTCCATGATTTTTTTTTTATACAGAACAACAAAAAAATAATATAGCAGCCACAGAAAAACCAAAGTTGGCTATGAATAGGTACTCTCTGGGATCTAATCGTCGGCTTTGAATTTATTAATCTCCATCAGTAATAGAAAAGTAAGTAATGAAGAAAATAAGAAATCTCGATTTTTATTTTTTCAGAATATTTCAGGAGCGGTCACTAATATCTTATTGTATGCCTTGTCGGATTCGAGATGGCTACAAAATAGGACATCTCTTCTCTAATTTAACCGAGCCTGTATTTAACATACTGTATATGTAAAAATACAACAACAATCTAGGTATAGGTAGGTACAGGTAGGTATTTGAAACAAGTGATTATACAATTATTATTACTTGTTATTATTTGCTGTCATTATTACATACAGTGAGGAGCTCCTGAAATTCGAAATGGTGTGCATCATGATTCATGACCTCATTTGCAACAATAATTTTTCTCGTCATATACAGGTGTTCTACAAGCTCTATGACAAACTTTGACAGATGGTAGCCCAGATAGCACGCAAGCTTGCAGCAAGCCTTGATTTTGGCTTGCAAATGCAAGCTTGCAGTGCAAGCTTGCATCAAGTTTGATATAAGCTTGCCTTGCAAGCCTTGAATTCTGCAAGCCTGCTGCAAGCTTGCTGCAAGCTTGCATCAAGCCTGCCTGTAACAAGGTTATAATAATAGACTCCATCAAAGGCGCATGCACTGACTACCTATCTTAAACTAGCTAGCCAATAGCCATTCTTCCCTAGAGTAGACGAGAAAGAGGCAAAGAGGAGGAGAGAGAAGACAAACACACGTCATATGGTGTCATGCGTGCACTCTCAGAGAATAGAACTTAAATAATTTATGTGATACCTTTTTACCTTAGTACCTATTACCTTTGTTTATGTGGATATTTGTGTGGCATGTAGGTACCTACTTACCTAAAGCTAAATCTTGTAGGTAAGTCAATAATAATAATTTGAATTAATAATAAAATATTCAGATGGTTCTGTTATAGACTGTTATTAAGTGTGAAAAAATGGAGGTTATAGGAATTTTCTTTTTTAGTTGGTTACTGATTCCAATAACAAATAAAAGAAAATACATCGGAGAAGCTGATTACAATTTTCAAGATGCTGGCGACTGTCAACAAGAATAATTATTATTGTTTGAACCAAGCTAAAAGTTCAGGAAAACCAGAAGGTTATTCCCAGCAAACACCAGGACATGCTAAGCACGTAGCATACACATAGCAGTGGTAGCATGTTACATCCCCATTAAAGTGCTGACGATGTTCATGGTAGGTGCTCAAGTACGAGTAATGTCAGCAACCTGCTAGCATTAGCGACACATGTCTGACACTCCACCCATAAACTTCTTGAGCACATTACTGATACACATGTCACACATGTCTCCTAGACACATTAATGTCAGCAACAAGCACACACTATAGACACATGTCTGACACAGCACAGATGAAATATGTTGAGCACATTACTGATACATATGTCTAGCACGAAATGTACACACCTCACATAGACATACTTATTCTTCAGGGTTTTTTCCGGGATATATCCTAGGTAGGTATAGAGTTTGTCCCCGCAGATAAATGAAACGACTCTTATAACAGATAAATAATTTCCATTTTGAATTTTAATTTTTTGCTTGATTAAAGACTTATTTCTAACATTATTATTTTTGCTTTGAAAAATAATCATGGATTGGAAATTTAAAAAAAACATCTATTTTTCAGTGGAGTAAACTGTCTCTTTCATGTAAATGCAATAAAAAGTTAAGTATTTAAAAAAGTTGTTAAGAATCAACATTTAGGTCTTTATACCAAATTTCATATTTTTTGTTAAAAAAATTAAATTTATATAAGTACCTACCTATTTGTAAAATAAACATAAAATAAATGAAAAATCATATTTAGCCTTAAATTTTGGTATAAAGACCTTAAATTGATTCTAAACAACTTTTTAAATAATTTTTTGTCGTATTTGCCAATAAATGACACTTTTTTAATTCACAGAAAACTACAAAAGTTTTTCAAAATTTCCAAGACATACTTACTTGTTTTTTCACAATGAAAATAGTTAGTCTAACATACAATAATAAAAAATCTAATCTAAGACAATAATTAAAAAAAAAAAATAAATAAAAAAAAATATAAAAAAAAGTCTTTGATCAAGCAGAGCTGAACGCCAAAAAATTAAAATTCAAATCGAGAACTTTTTATCTTTTATAAGACTCTTTTCACCTATCCGGGAACACACTGTATAATAAATGATTAATGCATACAAAACATAATAAAAATAATATAATTTATTGAAAAATGTAAAACACTTCTAACATAATAATATGAATATTATTAAACATAAAAACATTTACAAAAATTATAAGAATCTACTAAATATTTTAGAAAACTCCAACTCGTAAGAATTCAAAATTAAAAGAGCATAAGAAAAATACTGGTATTACAAAAAAAAAAACTATCTAAAGTAAAAAAAATTAAGTACTAATTTATCACATATTTAAAAAAAAAACCAACCGGAAAAAATTGAAACTTAAAAGCGCATAAGAAAGCATGCACTTAAATATTACAAAAATATTGAAAAATTTAAATCTATAAGTATGTATAAACAAAAATAAAAAATAAAAGCTTATAAAATAATTTTAAAAATTCGAACTTCAGAGAATTCAAACTTAAAATAGCAGGTATAAAAACATAATTAAGACTTAAAATAGGAGGTATAAAAAAAACTCAAAATGTAGAAAAGTAGCACAAAAATAATTACTATATTTAGTTCATATTCTTCTTGCTTGAATGAGCTTGCTTTGAGTGATGCAGTCATTCACCACAATACGCAACTTCATAGGGACACTAATTACATCTGAAACAAAAGGTTACTAATTCAGGACAATCAACATTTTTTTTAGATTGAATAGACATTATTGGTTGCAACTTGGTACAGAACTGAAAGATATGGTTCAACAAATGCATGAACCTTTACTTGGCATTAAAAAATTACATTAAGTTAAGTAAGTACTTTTCCGTACAAAGTTGGAATCAACTTGAAGAAAACATTTGATAATTTTTATTGAAAAAAATAATTAAAAAAAAATATATTAAAATTAAAATAATTATAAAAGGTATTTTACGATCAATTTTATTGTAATGATTATACTTTTTTAAAGTATTATTTTTAAGTTTTTTACATTTTTATACATTTTATGAGTGAACAAGGGACCAATAATCGGCCCCGAAACATCTCAATTTTTTATAAAAATCTTTTGGAAAAATAATATATTTTGATCGAAGAACCTAACCCCAGATAAATTTAGAAGAAAAAAAAATCAACTTAAAGAATACAAGCACCCAAAATACAAAAACACTGAATGAAACAATATTCTACGAAAAAAAAAAAACGAGAGTATACAGACAATTATTAATAATTATAATAAGTAAAGAATAATTTCTTCATGTTTGATATTAGGCAACCTGCACCGAGTGAATTTTCATAAAAAAAGTTTATTCCTGCAAATATATACATCAGGGTCGTAATACCTACAATTTAAAACCATTTTGGATTTACTATACACAATTAAAAATTTTCTATCAAAGCTGAAGTTTTTACTTAAGAACGCCCTATATTTGTTTTTGATAATTCTATTCTTACTCAAACCAACTTGTTTAATGTAGGAAACGTGAATAAAAAAAAAACAGTTTTTCAACCTGGAAATCACACAAAATTTTCAAATTTTATCTCTAGAACTTAACTATTTCAAAAAATCATTTGCAAATATGTAATTTCTTTGAAAATGTAAATTTTGAAAACTCAAAAAAGGATAGATTGTTCACATACCTTTCATATCTGTGCCAATCAATGTGGTACTATTACACAGTTAGTGTTATTTCTTTGTATCAGCCAAGAACACTGCACAGCAAATCATCTTCAAAAATTCAATAAAACCAAATCGTAGGTACCTACCTACACAGGTAGGTAGTATTTGGGGCGGTTAGTTGGCCATGTATATATTTACCCTGTAAATAAATTGTCTTAAGTAAAAGTCCCTAAATAAAATTACAGATATAACAACTTACCTTAACAGACGGGAAGAGGAAAATTAAGATATCTTCTGTCTTTACTTGCTATTGAAGAAAAAAATAATAACACAGCTAACACTGCTAACAGTCACTTAGTGAAAACATGCGCGAATTAATACACAAATTACTTTTAGATAGTGTTATTCTGATATTTGATCGGTGAAACTTGCATAAAATTTAGCTGATTAGAATACAGGAACTCTCAAACTTGGAACACTGACACAGAGACATAAACGACATAAACTGGCTACTGGACTGGCACTGGCTGTGAGTTGTGAGTGGTCTGACGCCAGTTAACACATAAAACACAAAGGACAAAGGTATGCCTCGTTATAGTGTGCGGGAGACATCGCCGAGATGTGTTGTACTGGTGCTACTGTTACAACGCCAAATATGTCTCAAGAGGATGTGTCAGACACATCAGATGCACGTAGACAAGAGACATCCTTTTCGCACTCAGAGGCGATATGCACAACATGTAACATGTCACAGAATGTTTGCTGGGTTAGTACCTACCCAGGCAGCAATCGAACATTCACTGAATGTTAAAAATGAACATTCAGCCAATGTTAGAAACGACAGATTCGTGAACATTCAATGAAGGTTAGTTTTAAATGTTCAGATTTAAGCTTTAGTGAACATTTATAAATGAATGTTTACTGAACATTCAAAAATGAACATTCAGCCAATGTGAAAAACGACAGATTCGTAAACATTCAATGAATATTAGTTTTAAATGTTGAGTGAATGTTTGTTTTTTTCATCAAACTGATCATCACTAAGAATTGTACTCGGAATTGTATTACCTATATGGTACTGAAAGCTGAAAAAAAGAATACTTACTATGTAGGTGTATTCCATTTATCAATCCATCAGTGAACAATATAAATTATTATTATTATTATTAAGTATAAGGTCACATTTGCTCTTCCGTGTTGTTTTTCTTCTTCCTGTCTACATCATAATATAGTCTATTTCACCGAAACTTGTGCAAAAGCCATAAATGTCATCGGTGTTGAGGCTCCGCCTGCAGTAGTACCAGTGGTCGTCAAACATATATTATCTATAAGGGTGCTTCTGCTATTTTATAAATATATATAAGTAAAATTGCATTTAAGTAAAACTTTTAGGAAAGTAGGGGTAGGTACATAAGTAGAAAATATTCAGTTATAGCACCTACCGCTATAAATTATTGATAATCAAAAACTGATAGTATTCAGTAATAATATAAATAACTGTTTTGGAGTATAAATAATTCGTTAGGTATATATTTTATTATGTCCACGTAATAAGTTTTCACACATAACCCAATTTTTTTTTTAATATCCTTTTGAAATTTCAACATTCAACTTCAATGTATTTTTTATTTTTTATTAAAAAATAGGTAACGCACCACTTCACGAAAATCAGCAAAATTTTTCAAAAGATAAAATTCTCCTAGATCCATGGTGTGAATTGTAATTGCAGAGAAATTAGCGTTTAGCTAAACTTCAAAATTACAAAAATATAACACAAAAGAGTTTTGCGGGAAATTTTGACAAAAATCGTTTGATATTCACCAAATGTAATGCCAGTTGTGAAAGAAATTATTATTTTATATATAGGTGGTCTAATTAGTGGTAACTTTTGTTTCACGTTTTTACAAATTTTTCTCATAGTAATACCTAAAATAATCCTAAATTCTTGAGACTGTCTGCAATATTAGTTTAATGTTAATATTATTTATATAATAATTAGAAAAATCAACGTTTACTTCGTATTTAATGCCCTTATAATACGCAATAATAATACTCCATCTTATTTTGATTACTCTATTCCAAAAAAATTGGTGAATATGACAACCGAAGAGCATGCTTTTTTTATAATTTTTTTTTATAATGCTGACGTACCTACTTAGTGTAAAACATACCAAAAGTGGGCTGATTACCTTATTATGAAAATAAAACAGAGACAATTTGAAATTAAAATACAAATTGATTTTAAATTCGCAGTCTATGGTGGCAATAAGTAAAGTACCTAATTGAAAAATTTTATGACCGTCATTAAGAAAATTTATTGCAGGTCTAACTCAACAGGTAAGGGTTTTCAATTGTCAAGAGATTACTTCCTGAGGGGTAAGGAGCGGCATCAGTAATTTTGGTTTCACCTTCTATAAAAACGTGTCGCTTAAAATTTTTAAATAATGTTAAAAGTTTGAGACTTCTGGTTTACCCCTATTCTGTAAAATATGCCATGTTACTGGTCGCTTGGCTGTACGCCTAAATATATTCCTCTCCTTTTTCTTCACAAACACTTGTCTTGCGATTTACCTTCTCTACAGAAATTTACAACTTGAAGGTGAACACTTGTTCTATTGTGTGACTACGACAGGCTGGGCCAGAGGGTGGGATTACCTGTGACGGGTTTATGGCTTTTGCACAAGTTTCGGTGAAATAGACTTTACCTACCTACCTATAATACCTGGGATGAAGAATTAGATTAGTTTGCATCACTCTCTGCACCTTCTCTCTCCGACCAGACAAGCATAAAATACTTAGCTTGTTGATAATTTATTGTGACTTTTATACCTATACCTATACATAGGTATATTCATGGTTTAGAAAAACAAGATGAAAACCCAAGAATAGCGGACATATTGGACTGACAAGAGAATACTGGGAAGGGAATGCAATAGACAAGAGAGCTGCGCGCGCAACACCTCGTTGTAATAATAATTATAATTCTGGTTTTTATCAATTTTTAAGCCAAATATTTTCGTTTCAGCATGTATTTTTCCAATTTTTTTTGGTATATGTTATTTACCTGATGTCAGTGTACCTGTATGTGATTGCGTGCAATAAACATTATTTCATCTTAAACATTGTATGAATGTTAATTAAACATTGCATTTTGAATGTTCAGTATCTAATGTTCAGTGAATGTTTATTCAACGTCTGAAAACGAACATTAGAATCTGAACGTTGCCTGAATATTCGGAAAGTCTTTTTAACATTAGAGCAATGTTTAATGTTCGATGAACATTTAGGGAACATTCACTGAACATTCCTTGCTGCCTGGGTACCTTATATATAATTATGATCTCCGTTTATTTCTGATATCATGCCTTTCGGTCATGCAGTGATTCTAAAAGTTGACCTATCTACCTGAATATGTGAATAAAACAATCAGTAGAAAAGTACACATTATTATCTAATAGTTTTTTTTAATAATTGTAAAAATCCTTGCATGACCGTGTTGAGTGTTCTCACACTTTTATTTTAAAACTATATTTTAATTTTTATTTCGTCTTTTCAGAGAGAAGAATGTGCTGCTGACCAATATAAATTCTTTTGTATTTTTATTTATTTACAATGCTTTGAAGTAATAAATGTATATTAAAGTTAACATTGATATTATTATTATTATTGTTATGTAATTCTACTACTGCGCAAGCTTGATGCAGACTTGCTCTGCAAGCTTGCTGCAAGCTTACACCGCAAGCTTGCTGCAAGCTTACACGGCAAGCTTGCAGCAATGGTAACTAGCAAGCTTGATGCAAGCTTGCAGCAAGCTTGCAGTGCTAACTGGGAGGTTGCTTGATTTTAAACATTTTTTTTTAATAAACATGGGTCCGATTCGTTTTTGTTTAGAAGTTACAAGCATTTAACCTTTATTAACAATAAAAATAAAAATTTAAATTAAATGATAATCACCAAACTTAAGACTATAAAAATTGTTCGAAATGTCCACCCTCAGCTTGAATGCAAGCCTCACATCGACGAACTAAAGATTCGGTCACTCGAAGAATGAGATTTGGATCATTTCTTATTTGGTTAGCTGCATCTTGAATTATTTCAAGTAACTGCTGATGGGTAGCGATTTCAACATGGTAGACCAGCTGCTTCATGTGTCCCTGTACGGTTTAGGTACACAAAGAACGAATAATGAACTGTATAAATTAATAGACACACATTAAATTAATCTTTTAATGCAAAACTAATAATTTTACACAAATGCTGTAGAACAAAACAATCAATTTAAAAGTAATTTCTAATGTAGACGATTATAATATGATTAAACGATTTAGTAAGATGAATAATTTGAATTAAGTCGGAGTAGGTATCTAGGTATTTATTTAGTCTGACGAACGAACGATACGAAATAATACGAATATTAGAGACAGCAGGACTTCTGTCCTGGTCAACGAACGAAAAGCGAATCTTGCTTTGCACACCTGACGCAGGCAAGCAAGGGTTACATTTTTACTTTTTCCCTATTCCACGAAGACCACCTAAGAAGTGCATCTCCCGGATCGATATTTAACAGAAAATTCGACATTTCAGTTCTTCTTCATCCTAAACTGTGTCTACATACACATAGACAGTGTCTACATGATTTAACTAATTTAAAAACAGCTCAATCTGCAACATATTCCCCCCCTTGGAGTCTCTGACTTCAATAACACTAAATAAATTTTTTTTTTTCATACGAAAATTTTCAACATATAATGCGGTTCTCTCTCGAACGAAATAATAATATTTTTTCTTATTTTAAAATCGTCGAACGAATAGACAAATAGTCTCGAAATTATTACTTGCATTGTTAATCTTGATTTGGCAGAGGGCAAACCTTTGAAATACTTCTTATGAAATTTCCCCCCTGAGTTTTTAATTTAACCATTCGAACTTTGCCGTCAACACCAGGGACGACCTCCATAACTCTAGCTCTTGGCCATTTCAATGGAGGAGTATTTTCTTCTTTTATTAAAACGAGATCGTTAATTTTTAAAATTTCTGAAGGGTTTAACCACTTCGGACGATTTTGTAACCGATTTAAATACTCAACAGACGACCGTTTCCAGAAATCATGTTGAATTTTAATGCAATGTTGCCATTGTGATAGTCGATTTAATTTTATATGCGAAACATCCTTTTTTGAATATAATACACGCAAATATACGCAGGCGCCATAAGCTTTTAAGCTGGCGTCACAAAATCCGTGGATTTCGATACTTTCGATTGACAAATTTAAAGTTAGATTCCTCGGAATCTTCACCTCTTTTAGACACGGTAGCGAGAAGAAAAATTTATTCCATTCCGACATTAAATTATCTGGGAGATTATCATCCCACTCGATTTTACTGATCCATATTTTCTGCATAATTAATTTTGCAGTTACTACGACGGGACCTAACAATCCAATAGGATCGAAGATTGAAGCAATTTTCGACAGAACTTCTCTTTTTGTGTAATTTTTAATTTCCTTAAATTCGGGCAGTGTCATTACGAGAAAGTCTTCATGAGAATTCCATTGCAAGCCAAGTACCTTACTAGACGAACTTTCATTTTGAATGTCGTAATTATTTTTCGAATTATTTTGATTTGAATCAGCTTGGAAATCCTCATTCGAATTATTTTCATTGAACTCTGTAGAAAAATCTTTGACATTTGAATGCCACTTATGCAACTTAAATCCTGCAGTATTTAATAAACTAATTAATTGCGAAGAAGTTTCGATTAATTCATTTTTCGAATTTGAACTGACGAGCACATCATCGACGTATGTTTGCGAAAGTAACATTTTTGACGCAAGCGGGTAAGTTTGCGATTCTTTTTCAGCCAGTTCTTTTAAACATCTAGTGGCAGCAAAGGGCGCGAAATTCGTGCCATACGTTATTGTTAATAACTCTAAACATTGTAAAGGTTCATTTTCATTTTCACGCCACAGGATGTTCTGTAAATATGTGTGATTCGGATTTACACGAATCTGGCGGTACATTTTTTCAATGTCCGCAATGACTACGAAAGTACCTATCCGAAATCTACATATGATATCGAACAATTCCGGTTGTACCGTATAGCCTTTTAATAAAATATCATTAAGCGATAAACCCGATGAAGTTTTCATCGAAGCGTCAAAAACAACACGCAATTTTGTTGTTTCACTATCTTCACGTATAACTGCGTGATGCGGCATAAAATATTTATTTTCTCCTTTCTCATTATGAGAACTTAGAGGGACGATTTTCGCATGATTTAAGTTTACATATTCATCGATAAATTGTTTATATTTTAATTTTAAATTTGGATCTCTTAGAAATCGTTTTTCGAGACCAGCAAATCGTTTTCTTGCTTGCAAAAACGATTCACCTAAATTACACGATTTATTTTCTTGATTTTTAAATGGCAAATTTATTTGAAACCGTCCATTTTCTAATCGAATCGTCGTTTCTTTAAAAATTTCTTCCGATTTTGCATTTTCGGGACTTAAAATTGTTTTCTCTTCGATGTCTTCTATCTCCCAAAATTTTTGTAACAGTTCATCGCTACTCGATGACGTATTTAAAAAAGAACAACAATTGGGTGAACTATTCCCTAGTTCATTATACGAATCAATATTAGAATGCTTTGGTTTATTATTTGCCAATTTACCGCCGACGACATATCCTAAAAGTGTACTAAAAAGGGTTGGCATATCCGCCCCTAATTTAATCACTCCTGGAACGATTAAATCATAATAGACGTCTGCTCCTAGCAAGATGTCGATTTTCGACGAGAGATAAAACTTTGGATCAGCTAACATAATGTGATCCGGTATTTTTAAATTTGATACGTTTAGAGTAGTTTGCGGTAGTTCGCAAGTTATATTTTCCAATACTGCACACGAAACTTTGAACGAATTTTTTCTATAAACGTTTGACTTAATGGTTAAATCAACCATCTCATTTGATTGAGCATTTATTTGCGAGATTCCTGATATTTGCAATTCTTTACGATAAGTATTCGAATTTAATTTGTCTAGCAATTCTTTTGTGCACATGCTAATCTGACTTGCCGAATCCAGTAAGCACCTAGCCGAAACTGGATCGCCGTTGCGACTATAAATTGTTACCACTGCCGTGGCTAGTACGATTTGCGAATTATTTTGCGAATAAGTGGAAAACGATAACGAACTTTCGGGCTTATTTTCTTTATTTTCATTTTCATTTACGATACTTCTTTGCTTGGGATCGTCTTGCGACCTTGGTTCTAATTGACTCGAATTCTTTTGATTTACGATTTGTCTCGATTCTCTATTTTCTGGCGTTGATCGATTTGAATTATTATTAGTTGAATAATGTTTATTTTGATATTGGTTTACACCCTCGTTTACACCATACATACGATTTTGACGATTAAATTGACGATTAATTGTACCTGAATTAGGTTTATGGAGATCCTGCCACTGGCTGCGACTTTCTGTGTGACGAATTTGAAAATTTCTAGGATTTGAATGAACTTCTCGATCAAAATTGATATGAAGTAGAGTATTATGCCTTTTGCCACATTGCCAACAATTATTCCCAGTGCAAGTATCATCGAACGAATGTTTCCTAAACAGACATATTTTGCAAAAACCTCGAGAGGTTATAAAGTTGTTTCTTTCCTGAATAGTTAATTGTTTAAATTTATAACATTTATAAATCGAATGATTCTCTGAGCAAAAATTACAAATTAAATAGGATTGATTTCCTGTCACATTTCCTGTCTGTTGTTGATTCGAATTATGAGTTGAACTAATAAAATAATTAACTTTCCTAATCGGTGTAGGACTAGTTCCTTTTGTTGCATCTATTTCCTCTAATGCTTTGCACTGCTTTTCTAAAAAGTTAATAAATTCTTTTAATGTTGGTAGGTTCTTGGTATCTCGATGTAAGCAATAAGCCTTTTGCAATTGAAAATCCAATTTCTTGGAAAAAATGTGAATTAAAATTAAGTCCCAAGAATTTACGGGTACATTTAAATTTTCCAAACTTTCGATATTTTGATTAATATGAGTTAAGAACTCCCTCAGGTTTTTAGCCTTTGGCTTCAATAAATTAGGTAAGTTTTCAAATAAATTGGTGATGTGCGCCTCGATTATCGCATACGTGTTTTTATATCTATTTTCTAACAACTTAATTGCAGTTTGTAAATTCGAGCTTACCAACGACAAATTCTGTATTAAAGACAGTGCTTCGCCTCTCAAATATCCCTTAAGATAAATTAATTTTTCGATATTATCTAAATCCTCATTATTTATTATGAGTTTAGTAAACAGATCATGAAAACTATTCCACTCTGCAGCATCACCTGAAAAAATTGGAATTTTGATTTTGGGCAGCTTAACTGTTTGAGAATTTGCACCCTTTGTATTTATACTTGTCGTAACACCCTGAACTAATTCGGCTACAAATTCTTTATTCGATTGTTGTAAATTCGATACGAAATTCTGAAATTCTACGTTTCCATCTAATCTAGGTTGTTGGGTGCTTAGACTAGTTAACTCTTCAATTCTGTTTTCTAACTTCGAAAACAAATTACAAAATTTACTTTCTACATCCTCACTATCTTTAGTGGCATCTTCTTTAATCTCTGCGATCGATTCTTGTATATTTACATAACTCTGATAAGCTGCTATTAAATTTCTTTTGCGAATTTCGATTTGATTTTTATTATTTTCATTTTTTAAATTCTCCTCAACCCACGTTTCGATTTTTGTAATTAATCCTTTCGCGTAACCCCTCTTTTTCTTCAAATTATCCATCTTTTTACAATATTACTTAACAAACGATATTTTTATAACACAGAATAATATAATAAACGATTTTTCATACAATGAGACGACTGACGAACATTTAGGTACTTACGATATGACATACGATAACTATAGGTACGAGTATATTAATATTATAAACACGAACGAAATTACAATTATTTATATTTTTACGATCAAAGTTATCAACTTTAGTATTATTCATGAATTCACGAATAGTAGGTAGGTACATCAACCAAAACGACGAATTTAATTAGGTAGGTGGGTCTGAGTGCTTCTTTCGACTCATCAGCTGACGAATTAGGCTTCGAACGATTTAATATGCATTTTGATGCGAAAACGAAATAGGAAATAAGAAACTTTCCTCGAATAATAAATGAAGAGGTACGTTACTCAGTTTAGTGGAATCCAGGAACTTCTCTGCAATCCAGGACCTCGTTTTTGTGGAATCCAGGAATTGCTCTGCAATCCAGAAGCTCGTTTTTGTGGACTCCAGGGCCTTGTCTGCAATCCAGGAGCTCGTTTTTGTGGACTCCAGGGGCTTGTCTGCAATCCAGGCGCTCGTACAGAAGTTTCTCTGCAACAACCATGCAACACGAAACACGAAATATTTGTAGTCGACAATGAACGATTCTGAACACTTAAAACTGCACAATTTTGTTTAACGACGTATTCACTGCATCCATGGTACACTAGCAACTTCCATTAATTTCCATTTGCACTAAATTCAGTTACAATCCGGCTCGAAGGACCACTCTTATGTACGGTTTAGGTACACAAAGAACGAATAATGAACTGTATAAATTAATAGACACACATTAAATTAATCTTTTAATGCAAAACTAATAATTTTACACAAATGCTGTAGAACAAAACAATCAATTTAAAAGTAATTTCTAATGTAGACGATTATAATATGATTAAACGATTTAGTAAGATGAATAATTTGAATTAAGTCGGAGTAGGTATCTAGGTATTTATTTAGTCTGACGAACGAACGATACGAAATAATACGAATATTAGAGACAGCAGGACTTCTGTCCTGGTCAACGAACGAAAAGCGAATCTTGCTTTGCACACCTGACGCAGGCAAGCAAGGGTTACATTTTTACTTTTTCCCTATTCCACGAAGACCACCTAAGAAGTGCATCTCCCGGATCGATATTTAACAGAAAATTCGACATTTCAGTTCTTCTTCATCCTAAACTGTGTCTACATACACATAGACAGTGTCTACATGATTTAACTAATTTAAAAACAGCTCAATCTGCAACAGGATTCAGATCGGGAGAACGAGGTGGCCATGATATTGGACCTCCTTGACCTATCCATTTATTCGGGAAATGTTCTTCCTCTATGTGGTGGTGCACCGTCATGCTGATACCACATATTTTGAATAATATTGAGTTGCACGTCATCAATAAACTCTAAAAGGTCGTGTTCTAAGAAATGCTTGTAACTTCTAAACAAAAACGAATCGGACCCATGTTTATTAAAAAAAATATGTTTAAAATCAAGCAACCTACCATCTGTCAAAGTTTGTCATAGAGCTTGTAGAACACCCTGTATAGGTCTTCAAAGTTAAGTCGGAACTATTGCTGACTTCGTTATTTTTGGATCTTATATACAAAGTCGGTTAAATTAGCAAGTAGTATTTTTTTCCGCTGAATATTACGATGAAAACTGAGAAACAATTGAACATTGTGTTTTCGAGTTATATAAAAAAATTCTATTTTTTTAAATGAGGCACCCGGTATAATTTTGTGTTTTTATACAATAATTTTCCCGAGAAAATGCAATAATGATATCACGAGATATCACAATACGGCTTACATGTCCCTATCTTAACTTTTCAAGTGTTATCTTATGACGAGTATATTTTAAATTTTTATACAGGGTGATAAAATTTATCAGAATTTTCATCACCCTTTATAAAAATTTCGTCCATATCGTAGTGTAGCATAGGATAGTAAATAAAAAGTTAAGATAGGGACATGTAAGCCGTTTTCCAATATAATGAGTCATTTCCGATGTACCTACAATGTTTTGAAAATAAAAAATTGCGATTTTTATTTGTTTATAACTCAAAAAATTAATTTATTTAAACCGCAACTGTAAAAACCATTATTATTGGATTTTCTCAGGAGATATGAAAACAAAAAATATCGGGTGTCTCATTTAAAAAAATATAACTTTTTTGTATATATCTGTTTTCATCGTTTTATTCAGCGGAAAAAATTATAGTTTGCTAATTTAACCGATTTTGTAGATCTAAAAATAACGAAGTTAGCAATAGTGCAGACTTAACTTTGAAGACCCTGTATATTTTTTTTTCCTTTCGCAGAAAATATTCTCCTTAAAATGTTATCCAGTATACCCATAGTTCATTAAAATATTTCAAATCAGCTAGTGTTCTTAGGAACGGTAGCAAGCTCTTTGTTTCACAACGAATTATACCTATTCAAAATGAATATTTTTATTGGAATGTAAATCATGATCTTGGTCTTGAAATAATGCCCTAATTATATAACAAAGTCGGTAGGTATACATATTTTTCCAAATAGTCATCAGGATGAGATCACGCCACTTGCAATAAATAAATGCAACGTTGCGTATTCTTCACTAGCATCCTTGGTGGCATCGTCCTGCTGACCAAGTAAATAAACACCTGTAAACTTGGATAGCAGCAGCAAGTTAGCTCCTAGACTTTATTTTATAATCAAGTCTACTTTATATCTTTGACTAGGACACATCGTAGTTTACGAGCATAGCCTATTGCTATTTAGTATTAATCTAAAGTGTAAAACCTACTTGAAAATATAATCCGCAGTTCACGGACATCGTATATTACTGTAGTACAGTAGACTTTCGATAATCCGGCGGTTACCTTTGTAGCTAACTGCCGGATTACTGGAAACGCCGGTCTACTGGAACGTCTAATGAAAAAGAACCAAATTCGAATGTATGTAAGTAAATACTTATATTTGAGGATTAAATACTCGTTTGAGGATCTCGACTTTTGCAGCTAACGTTAATGTTTTGTGTTTTCGTTTATTATTTGCCGACATTGTTGGCTATTTTATTTATACAACGCACACACCTACACACCTAAGTGACTTGTGCTAAAATGCGTATTTATCTAGCAGAGAAAACTGATGAAATGCTGAAGAAGCTGTGTGTGCCGGATTATAGCATAGTCGCGCACCGCTCCTGCCGGATTATAGGTAGCTAGTATTTTTATGATGAAGGGAAAAAAACGCCGGATTACTGGCAGTGCCGGACTGCCGCAGAGCCGTATTATCGAGCCTTGACTGTAGTCTTCAAAGTTTTATTCTTTCCCTAAATAAAATTCAACCTTTTTAAAAGGGCATATTTGGGAAGTTAAAACATAACTAAATGCAGTAACTATTTAAATCTAATCCACGAGTGCAGGCCCATAAAACTGAACTAAATGGTTTTATTGTCCCGTCATAAACCCTTAACTCTCTGTCCATCGGCTAAACTGCCGCATGATTTCTATAGATATTCATATAAGCGTACGAAGTTACTACCCAGATATCCTGAAGTCGACTGAGCGCTTGGAACGATATCCAGTTTCACGAGTTTCGGTATATTTCGACGCTGTAATAATAATAATAATAATAATAATATTTATTTCTTCCATAAAACTTACAAAATAAGTATCGGAAACTGTCATAAAAATACTTACAATTTATACACATACATATAACATACATAACATGTAAAGACTATACAAATAAATTAGAAAATCTAGTCACCTGAAGCATGCACGCTCATGTCAGTAGTGTTTCGAAGAGAAAAACTCCTCGGTGTCGAGGTTATAAAAACATTCGGAAACTAAATAGTTCCGAAGGCGTCTCTTGAATACATCAAGAGACTGACTCTAGCAGATTTCCCGGGGAAGAGTATTGTAAATTTTTTGACCAAGATAATAAGGCGACCTCTCAGTCAAACTCAGCCTGTGCTTTGGCAAACGATAACTGTTTTTGTACCTAGTGTCAATTTGATGCATACTACTACCCATGTGAAATAAGTGTCCATTTTCATACACAAAACATGAAAGTTCGAAAATTAGCAAGCCGGCGAGTGTGAGCAAGCCGTATGATACAAAAAATTGGCGACACGACTCCCTCATAGACACCCCCGCAATCGATCGGATGATTTTTTTCTGTGCCACAAACACACCCCGGGCAGACGGCGCCGCACCCCATAATGTTATGTCATATCTCAATCTAGATGTTACATGGGCATGATACATATTCAGTAACTGTTGCAAAGACAAAAAAGCTCTAAGAGACCTAAATAAATAATTTATGGAGCTCAGTTTTGCCACAATATAATCGGCATGGCTGTGCCATTTGAAAGTTTCATCCAGAAAGACACCTAAAAACTTCATAGTTGTCTTGCGTTTGATTGCATCACCATAGAGGGGAATTTCGAGATTCAGGTCCGATAGGTTTTGATGACTGTGGAAGACCATATAGCACATCTTACTGACATTCAAACAGAGGTCGTTCCCGGCAAACCACTGTGCCACATCGAGCATACATTCGGCACACGACCGCTGAACAGATTCATGGGTATCCCCGGCCACCACCAACGATGTATCGTCCACGTACAGAGTGACGTGAGAAGCCCTAGTCAAATTGATGACGTCATTTATGTATATTAGAAACAAAGTGGGCCCGAGAACTGAGCCCTGGACTACACCCACGGTTATGTCTGTAGGTTTACTACCAACGACCTTTCGCTTGCTTCCATCAAGGTGGCAGACTACAACATGCTGCCGTCGGTCACTTACAAATGATCTCAGCCATGAGAGTGCCACGCCTCTAATCCCAATATTTTCGGACTTCTCTAGAAGTAGCGAGTGACTTACACAATCAAATGCCCTGCTGAGATCGCAGAACACGCCGGCCGGACATTGCCCACGTTCCATAAGACGTAAGACTTCGTTATAAAAACTTTGCAATGCAGCATTGGTCGTACGACCAGGTCTGAAACCGTACTGTGAAGACGTTAGTAGTTCGTTCTTGTTAAGAAAGGAAGAAAGTCTCCTGAGATAACAATACTCAAGAATCTTCGAAAATGTCGGTGTATTTACGACCGGTCTATAGTTACCCACATCATGGATGTCACCGGATTTGTGTATAGGTGTAACCCGTCCCGTTTTGAGAGACCTGGGAAAAGTTCCGGTAGAAAATGACAAATTCACCAGATAACAGAAAACATGAGAAATTGTTCCGAAGGACTGCTACACCAATGATGGGGGAATCTCATTGGTTCCTGCAGATTTCTTGTTTTTGAGTCGTAGACATACTGTTCTCTCAAGTTCACTCACACTAAATGGAAATAAGAATATAGAATTTTCATTTTTAATTGGTCGCACAAAAGAACTGATCCTGTCAGGTTTGACTATGCTTTGCAGCGTTTCGATAGGAGCTCGTTTGAAATAATTATTAAACTCATTGGCTCAATTTTTTTATTAATTATTAAACTCAATTATTAAACTCATATGAGGATCATCGACTATGTCACCCTCCAGCCGAATAGCCATATTACCAGGCATCCCACTCTTACCAGGCATCCCACTCTTACCAGACAGCTCGCTTTCATGACATTATCGGAGTCACTTATCGTTTGTTGATAAAATTTCTTTTTAGTTTTCTGAACGAAATTATTATGTTTACGTCGCGCCAGCTGGTATATCGGCTCCAGCATCGGATATTGACACCTAATTTTGTAAAGGTCTCTTATTCTTGCACTAGATTTTTTTACGTCATCATCCACCCATCTGTTCCCATTGGGAGCGCAGGTTCCCACACGAAGTGGAAAATGAAGAGTAAAGTAGTGCAAATACAAACTATAAAACTTATCAAAGGCTGTATCTAGGTTGGTTTCCCCGTAAACCCCGTCCCAACTCTCGCTCCCTAGATCGGAAACAAAAGAAGCAACTGCGGATTGACTGAAACGTCGCTCATAACTCTCTATTTTTGTATGCTTAGTGTTATTTCCATTACTCATTTGAGTGCTGTACAGTACAGCGTCTTGATCTGATATAAAAGTTTCTAAAATTTTGAACTCACCCTTGTTCCTACAGTTGACGTAAATATGATCCAAAATACTATCTTTACGGGTATAATGGGTGACGATATTCTTTTGAAAGCCATATGTTGTCGCCATCTATTGGTCGGTATATCGTCCTGTGCACAGTTTCTCCCATAAGGTTGCGTATCTTCCTGACTCCTTCAATCAACGGTTCAAGTATAACTGAAATATTGATTTTTTCGAAATTTGAAACCCTTATTTCAAGGGCTATAACATCTTAGGGGTGTAACTTATAGTTAGGGCCGCGGTGACAAGAGTGCCTTGCAACTCCCAAACGGATGAGAAGCACGGTTTTGTATAGTTCGAGTGTCGTTCTCGAAATCCGTGTTGTCGAGTAGGGGTCTGGCGTTCGGCGGCTATAGTATTTTTTTCCGAATTTTGCCCAGTGGTTCCAAAAATTATTTCCCAAACGGATGAAAATTACTGGAGGGCATTTACGCAAACCCCCAATTACCGGAAAAATATTTTCATCCGATTTGATCCTTGCCGTAGCCTGCAGTACAATTAAATTGACCCAGACTCAATTTGGAATTACTTTATCAAATTTGGCCCATTTAAATTTTGGAAAATTGTTACAAAGCGATCGCGATACATAGAGCAAAAAAAAATTTTTTACATATTCTCAGACACGAACTATATCTCTCTGCCAAATTTCAAGTTCAAATGAGGAAATTTTTCCCCCTTTTTTCCATTTTTTTTAGAGCTTCTGGAAGAGCCTTTGCAAATATCAAATCGGATGAAAATATTTTTCCGGTAATTGGGGGTTTGCGTAGATGCCCTCCAGTAATTTTCATCCGTTTGGGAAATAATTTTTGGAACCGCTGGGCAAAATTTGGAAAAAATACTATAGCCGCCCAACGCCGAACGCCAGACCCCTACTCGACAACACGGATTTCGAGAACGACGCTCGAACTATACAAAACCGTGCTTCTCATCCGTTTGGGAGTTGCAAGGCACTCTTGTCACCGCGGCCCTAACTATTAGTATAGACATAAGTTATACGCATATACCCTACACGCCCCTGCTCTGTCGGTTCTTATGCGAAACACCCTGTATATTGAAGTGGATTTATTTTGAGGGTGTTTTGGCTTCTAATAATAATTATTATTATTAGTGTAACCAACTTCAACTGCATAAGTAGTTTTATTTTTTCTATTCTTTAGAATTTCTAATTCACGATGTAAATGTGAGTTTCAAGAATTGGTTTTGATAACTTATTTTCTGATCCTGTATTCTTTAAAATATCCCAACTATTCAGTTTACATCCGAAGTTTTTTGCAACATTTGTAACAATTTTGGTTGGTTCAATTGAAGCCGGCCGTGAAAGGCTACACACATCAATTTGATTGATGTTTTCATCTTCTTTAAATGCTACACCAAATATTTCTTTTAATAAAATTTAATTATTATTGACCCTTTTCTTAATATTTTGCAATCTTTTCTTCAAAGTATTGTTTTTATTCTTCGTTCAAAACTTAGACTATATTAATAAATATGGACCAAGACATAAACACTGAAAAAGTGTTCCGACATCCCTCTCTCTCCAAACAAGACTGTTCAAAACAATGAATGCCAGATCAATAATGAAACTGGCACTTACAATGAAAGAGTGCAACCTCTCCAGTGTTATTGGTGGGCAATAAACATCGATGGATCCCTTATACCCGTTTTACTTTGCTACATCTGGCAACATGAATGTTTACATCCTGTCAGACCGTTTGTTTACATAAATACCATAATAAGAGTTCGTGTTTTTCAAACAGTTGTAAGTTCCTTGTTATTTATATTTTCAGCTCTAGCTTTCACTCGTTTTAAGCTTTAATAATTAATTTTTCAATTAAGTTAAAAAAAAGTGGCGAAAACGTGTTCTGTTTTTGAGAAAACTTCAAAAGAAGGTATGTCTATCAGTTTCCTACGTAAGCAACGCAAAGCCGTCAATCAAAACAAAGCATACATGGTCATGGGCGTAGCGTAGTGTAAGTGTTTTATCTTTTAATTTGTGAAAACAATTATTGTTTGACAGTTTTTTTTTTCATTTTCGAAAGCATACTGAATACCTACTGAATACTTTGAAAAATGCAACTTGGAAAAATTATTCCATTTAAATAAATAAAAAATACTGACTTTTTGAAAGTATATTACCTATTATTATTGTCAACCTCTAATTTAAGATAATCAGAATATGGAGAGGGGGAATAATATTCAAACAATATCATCAAAGAATATGAAATAGAAGACTTTGACCCGGTTGCACGAAAGTTAAAAAAATTTCAGATTATTACTAATTTTAAGTTGCAAATTTTTAAAATGTGGTGAACTTTTTCCATGATCTTTCATTTTTTATCGGCAATTAATTCTTCTAAAATTGAGACGAATTCAGTCCCAGCAATATCAGAACAAAACTTTAGTAATACAGGGCATTTTAAAATTAGTGATTAGGTATCTGACATATTTTCAATTAGGTTCGTTTAATTTATTTTTAGAATAAAATCAACTAAATATGTAAGAAATTGAAAAAATATTTTAGGTACCTACTAATGTATATTGCTTTCCGACTTTCCTATCGATTTTTTATTTGCTAAATTGTTATTACCTTATTGTACCTTTTATTTTGTATAGGTAGGTATAAGTATATATTTTCTTAATTTAATATCTATTAGTATTCCCATAATTTATGTTTTTTGTAACAAAAACTGCAAATAAAATAATAATATTATGAATATTATGATCATTATTATAATTTATGTAATTATTACATTTCCTATAACTGAACTCGAGCGCGCCACTGCCGTTGCGTTCTGTTTGTTTACGTTTTACGTCGTTCCCCTTACCCCGCCAGAAGCAGCATATGAGTGCGAGAGAGAATATCAACAAACCAAAACTGACTTCAAGCTAAGATAGGGAAGGCGTGGTCCATATTTATTAATATAGTCTAAGGTTCAAAAAAAAAGAATGAAAATTTTGAAGTTAGTATTTTTTGTATCATTTCATCATATTGAGAAGATAAAAATTGCTGAAAAAATAGTATTTCTTTTTAATACTATCATAATTTGTTTTGTTTTTGGATTTTTCATTTCAAATTTAATTTCTAGCTTTTCTGTATTTAGAAAGTTTGACACAACAGGATCTCTTAATATAACATCGCTTTTTGAGCTGCGCTTTAATTTTGATAACTCACTTTGTATCACCTTTTAAAATTCAATTTTTTCCTCTTCAGTTGATTCTTGTTTGGCATCATAATAATAATGTCAATACTTCCAAATTATATACTTTTTCAAATATTATATTATACTTTATCCCATATACCTCTCCCATCTTTTTATCACAGTCCTTATGTGTGTTTCCTCCCCAACTCTATCCACATACAAAATAAAACCAGCAAACAACAAATTACCTATGTTTTTATTATTTAAAGTACAGTTCAGGCATAATATTATACTTACAAACGAACTGCACTGAAATTACACTATCATCAAGTTTCAAAACGAATAAACCATGAAATAAATAATAACCGCACTTTGAGTCTGTTTTTATAGTACAATGAAAATGAACACACTTTTATTACTAATATGCTTCAACCATGGTACAAAGATTAATTAAATAATAACTGAACTAATGACATGATATAATCTTATAAAATCTATGAAAATTAAATCGTCAATCAAAGACTTTATAAAAGAATCAGTCAAACGGCAAATGTATTACTGCACTCTCAAAAAATCACACGCACTCATATAATACACACTGATGAGTAAGAATATCCTAATCTGACTACTCATTTTATAAATTCAGTTAAAACTCCGTACCCGAGGTAATCACTATACAGGCTATCTCACAACCTATAGACAAGAAACTTGAAGCAATCTTCTATCATGGATGACGGTCCTTAATAATAACTCGTTCTGTGCAAGAATATTCAGATTCTTCACGTTTAGTTTAATAACCAAAGGAAGAAACGCAAAAGTTGATTAATGCAGTCGCGTAAGTAAGAATCGACTGAACCTTGAAAAACACGAATAAAAGGTTGCCTAAGCTTCTTGAGTACATCAGTAAACTGCGATATCCTGTACATAACATGAGCTGTAGAAGTAACAATTATTATAGTCGATAAGGCGCTTTAAAAAGTCAGTTGAGATGGATCTGTAGCTTGACGGTCTATGCTGCTTTGGCTTTGAAAGCCTTCATGAGATCATTGGTCGACATGGACTTCGGTCTCTCGATGGGCAGTCCTAAAGCTCGGTCCCATACTAGAGAAGCAAGTACACCAAGTGCTCTCGATACACCAAATAGTACAGTGTAGTAGTTCATCTCCTTCAAACCGTAATACTAAAAAAAAGTTTTGAATAAGATTGGATTTACTGTAAGCCACAAGGGAATTTTCAACACTAAAAATACAAACTAGCGGAAATAATAATCCAACTGAAAGATGAGTGATTTCAACATGAATGTCTTTGCTACCAAAAATATATCAGACAATAGTGTTAGGCTAGGCATGCATTAGCGATTTTCGTTCGCACAACTATTTGGTAGCAAAAATTACAATTATTTATATTTTGGTGCATTTTTGCGGACAATCGCGCACATTTCTGCAAGGCGGTATATTCATTTCAATCGACGATAGGCGCATCACCACTAAAATAGGACGAGTTCTATCTTTTGGACACCACAATCATTTAGTCGGTGTCTAGTAACTTGAGAAAGAAAGCATGAGATTTCCAGTTCTCTTGTCAATTTCTATGGTCAGAGATAATGGTTTCTAATCAAACAAAAATTCCCGTGTTATGTCAAGGAAAAGTTGCAGAAAGGCATAAAGTAATTATTCAGAACATTTTATATGTTCCGGAACTGACAACAAACGATTCAAAATTTTCTGCTCATTTAAAAAACCAAAACGAATTTTGAAAATTATGAAATACTGTTGTTTCGCGAACACTAACATTTATCAATTTTTTGTAAGTCCAGACCTGGATTTTTCTTCCGGCTAATATGTCAAACGTTTGTGAGGGAAAATGAGAAAAAGAAAACTTTTTAACCAAATTTCAAAAAATTATACAGGGTACTTCGTTGGTTATGGCCTTGGAAATAAATTGGTGATATCCATAAAACACCCTGTATCTATGTTACTAAGGACGTGGTGAGAGGGTGAGACCCATTAACCATTGGTTTTTTTATAACCACCTCGGTGTCCTCTATTATCCAGTTACCGTTTGTCCGTTTACCAATGAAACACCCTGTATAACTGGAGCAGAATAACAGCCTAGTTTATAGAAAAGAGATGCTAATCTGAATATCTTTATTTAATTATGTTTATGTTCATGTTTTATGTTAAATATTCGGTTTATGTACAAAGGTAATAAGAGTTCACCAAATCGATATCGAGGCGGAATAGGCAGTTTAATTTTATTATCACGATAATAAGTGATAAATTATAAAGTAAATGTTTCCTAAATAAACAGTAGCTTTGGATTTTGATCCAAATAATTAACTCTCGAGCAAACCTGTCCTGAAAGAGTCTCATACTTTCTCACTGGAGTCACTGGTACTATTTATTTAAATTAATTTCTTGGGGAAACATACAAATTTAACAGAATGTTGTTCGTTTATTTTTTAAAAACGAAAGATGAAGTTATCAATTACCTACTTCTTCTTCTTAAAGTGCCATACCCGCATATTGGGCGTAGGCTACCTCTCGCATATGTCTGTGGTGCGCGAGCTATCAGTTTACACAGGCATATGGGACCTCCCTTTTTATTGCCGGAGTCCGAACGGCACTGTTTGAAAGGTTTTACTAGGCAAGGGTACTTGCGGTGGTTTGCCATTGCCTTCCGCAAGGTGGATCCCGATCTTGGCTTGAGAAACACAACAAATAATTGTCGGCTGCTGGTGAGTTTCGAACCAAGGTATATCGGCACGGCGGACCAACGCGCTATCCACTGCACCACGGGACCCACATTACCTACTTACTTCAAAGTATTTAAAAACATGGTCGAGAACCAAAAATGCATAAAAATTAAAACTTTGAAAACAGATAATGGTGAAGAGTTTTACAACCAAGATTTAGAGAAATATCTCAAAAACAGTGGCATTGTTCATATTCAAAAGCAGGAAAAGCACAAATGGGACAAAAAGGCAAGTCAAATGCAGTTTCTCATAATTTTGTTGCGAGTGGAGATACTGTTTTCATAGAAAATGTTGAAGAAATCTCAGTAGTTTTGCCAAGTAGTTACAAGGGTGAATCAGCTAAAAAAAACCTGAAAATAATAAAAAGAAAATTAATCCGCCATACAAAGTTCAGACAAAGAAAAAGGAGAGTTTTTTAATTCAGTTGAGAACGAATATTCGAACAGTGTTGGTAGTTGGTACGAGTTCCGATTCAGTGGGAAACGAAGATGTGAGTAATAATGATGTACTTTCGTGCCACCAAATCTGATAGAAGTATCAGAATCCAATAATATACAAACAAAGGGAATAGAGACAAAACCACCGAGAAGCTTTCAAGATTATGTTACATACTTATTTATTTATGAGTGAACAAAATTATATGACCAATGAAAATGAACCACTGACGGCGAGTATTATAACGGGTTAATGAACTTTTTAACGGGCTATTAAGTCCAAACGGGCTATTAAGCGTCTTATAAAGGTTTTGACAACTGAAATCGTCAACTTTTCTCATTAGGCTAATAGATCGTTAGGCTAATGGGCAGATTTCTTCATTAAGCGTCTTATAAAGGTATTTTTTACCATTTTTAGGTTAGAAGTAGCTCGTTAAGTCGGGGCAATAACTAATCACCAGAATTCTACCGATTAAGGGACTTAACGAAATGAAATGTCAAATGGATTGATATATTTTCATTCTAAATAAATACAATTTTGACTGAATCTAGTTTTTATTCAATAATCCACTAATTTAGAATACTTTTTTGAATGATTACTTATAGGTTTAATGAGAAAAAATAATGAAAATTGAATTTTTCATTCTTATCAATAGCACTACCTTTATACCTATCTTTTATAGTATGTAGGTAGGTACAGCTAGGAAGGTAATAAATGTGTTTCAAAAATAAATAAATAAAAAATAATTATCATTACTCCCGCTCCCGCAGGAGCCAAGTTCAAGTAGGTAATAACACAATCAGCCAATGTATTCTTAACTTCTTTTCTCTACTTTGCTACAGTATCTACTATTATTAAATAATAAAACCAGCTAAGATTAAACAACAAATTTATTATGTATTACAGATTGACATTATATACATTGAAATAAAATAATGATAATTATTAATACCTAATAATTGGAATAAATAGGTGTAAAATGGTGTTTTCAGAATGTCTCAGCTCTCATTCACTCGTCTTCTGACAAAGAGGAACAGCACCCGGTAAGTTTCAGAAGTCCTAGAGACAGGTGGTCTAGTCCTTCTTTCGAACTATTCACTTCACTCACATTTAAATTATTGTCTGTTCAGTTTTTAACACAATAATAACACAAAACACAACACCACAACAGCAGCTAGCAGTCAGCGCAGGCTCATAGGTAGATATACGCACTGGCACTGACAGTAAGGACAGTACTGACACTCACTAACCCAACTTCTGTGTGACCGCGTGACGTGGAGTATGTATTCTATTATTTCACCACCATCGGAACATTTCGGTCCGTAGCCTCTCGTAGGCACAGCCATTCGTTTGAATTCGGCACAAAAATTCATTAAATTCCTCATTAAATATGGCGACTTCCGTCTTTAACTAATAGCCCGTTAGGACCTGGAATGTTTTGCTTTATAATACCCGATCGAAACTTAATTTTTCATTAAGACTAATAGCTCGTTTGTTAACGAGCTATTTAATGAGCCTTTATAATATTGGCTGTGAGAGTTAAAGTAGCTTTATCAAGAAGAGACGGATGTAAATGGAGACAGGCGATGTCAGAGGAGATAAAAATCTTGTCAAGAAAACAACACCTGGGTTATAGGAGAAATCACAAAAGTTAGAACAGTGGTGGAATGCAAATGATTTTTTTAAGATAAAGGGCTACGCTTTTGGCGAAGGGCTTTACCCGGAAGGAAGGCATTTATTATGAAGATAATTTTTTTTTCAGTAGTGCGACACTTTATCCTGAGATTATTGATAGCTTTGTCAGTTAAGTTAAATTTGGTTAAAAAAAATTAAAAAAAAATTGGTTAGGTCAAAAAAAAAACTGTTACTATCGTAGCCGTAGCATTATATGTACATAACGATTTTTTTGTTTTCTCAAATGACGATACTGAAGTTGAAATATTGAAAAACAATTTGAGTGGTAAAAAGCCAAAATTAGAGACTTAGGACAGGTGAAACAGTGTCTGGTAAAATAGATAAGGAAAAGAGAGTTATAACCTTGGATCAAAGTCACATGATCATATTGTAGCTATTTCTGGTGAACAATAAACTTTAGTCTTTGCTTTATACTCACAGAAGACGTGTGTTAATATTTCCTTTACCTTTATTAAGCAATCTTAATAAGTTTTATGATAAATTGTATATAAATACAAAAAATTAATACCGCCCATGGATATTGATTGCCCCAAACGAGTCGCCTATGATTTTATTCCTTCATATTTTTTTTCAACAAATGAAATACAGTGAAAACCGATTATAACGACATCGTTTAGTACGACGTTCTGGATATAACGACCAAATGTTGAAGTCCCAGTTTAGTCTCATAAAAATCACCTTACATAGAAACCGTTTAGTACGACATCGCTTATTGCGACGTATCGGTAGTAGCGACGTAGTGATCTTGGATTTTTCACGGAATCGTGTCGGTTATAACGACCGACGGATGTTTATGCTGTAAATTCCGAATTT
The DNA here is from genome assembly GCA_910589415.1 of Malachius bipustulatus. NCBI lineage: Eukaryota > Metazoa > Arthropoda > Insecta > Coleoptera > Melyridae > Malachius > Malachius bipustulatus. The sequence goes on along the minus strand of OU342631.1, from coordinate 59,986,688 downwards.
TACGCTTCTCGTCGTCGGGCGAGGGCCTGTTGTTATTTACTTTTTTATTGCATGATCGGACAATGGAGGTAATTTAGGTATTTCTCCGAATAGGATGGTTCAGGAGCGTACTGAGACTGTTTGCCCTTTAGCCTTTAGTCTTAAGTTACTAACGTGGTTTGCACGATGTCGGAACGGAAACGAAAAGTGTTTACAATTGAAGAAAAATCTCACATAATATGGAGATCAGAAAATGATGGAACAAATTCAAGTATTGCAAAAGAATGGGGTGTATCGCATTCAACGATTTCTACAATTTGGAAAGACAAAGAAAAAAATTAAATCTTTTTTCGAACAAAATTCGATGAGTATGAAACGAGCTACATCATCCGGACATAAGAATATGGAAGAAGCTTTACTGAAGTGGTTCAAGCACCAGAGAACAAACAACGTACCCATAAGTGGGCCAATTCTTCGAGAAAAAGCCAACGATTTCGCACGACGCTTGGGTATGGAAAATTTCCAGTGTTCATCCTCATGGGTACAACGTTTTCGAGCTGGCCATAACATTGTCGGCGGAAAAATTCGTGGTGAATCAGCTGGTGTTCCTGATGGCGTAGCGGAAGAATGGCTGCTTCAGAAGTGGCCAGCTTTGTGTGAAAGTTACATGCCAGATGAGATCTTTAATGCAGATGAAACAGGACTGTTTTTTAATATGACCCCAGATAAAACATTGAAATTTAAAGGTGAACAATGTTCTGGGGGGAAAATGTCCAAAGACTAGAATCACAATTTTGGTTGCTGCTAATATGACGGGAACATGTAAGGAAAAACTTCTTGTGATTGGCAAGTCTAAAAAACCAAGGTGTTTTAAAAACATACGCTCCTTGCCAGTGGCTTATGAAAACAACACCAAATCTTGGATGACTTCTGAGATTTTTTGAAAAATGGCTACGAAACTGGGACGCTCAGCTAAAATCAAGAAAACGCAAAATTCTACACATGGTCGATAATTGTCCAGTCCATCCAGTGGTTGCCAATCTAAATTTTATAAAGCTTGTGTTCTTGCCACCTAATGTTACTTCAGTATTACAACCCAATGGACCAAGGCGTAATAAAATCTTTGAAAACTCAGTACAGAAAGCTACAAGTGGTGCAAATGCTTCAAAATCTTGACAAAGGTGGACATAAAGATTTGAATGTCCTTGAAGCCATTTTAATGATAGCAGATGCTTGGGAAAAAGTCACACAAAAAACATCGCCAATTGTTTCAAACACGCGGGTTTCAAAGACCTTACTTCGTCATCTCCAAGTGTTACTGAAGGTGATTCTCTACCAACCAAATGTTCAACACCTGATAACGAAGATGATGATGATGATGAAGATGAAGACATTCCCCTCGCTCAACTAGCAGGACTACTTACTTCATCTTAATCAAAAGAAGAAATAGAGGAATTCGTCAAGATAGACAATAACCTGGCTGTGTCTGCGTCTGCAAGTGAAGAAGATATTCTGGCTGACATCCAAAGTCAAAATTTAGACAACGAAGAAGAAGCAGAAGAAGAAGAATATTTTGTACCATCACTGAACGATGCTCTCGGCGCAGTTAATACGTTACAGAAATTTCTCATATTTAATGAAAAATTTACCAATGAAAAGTATCAAGACAATTTGAAGCAAATGCAGCGTAAAATGCAAAATGAGTATGCCCGTTAAAAATATGAAAAACAAACCAAGATAACAGATTACATGACCGTTTTATAAAATACATACAAGTTATAGTCCACCATACCTACCTGTATCCTCAAAAATTAATAAATTTTTGGTAGATAAATATGTATTTGAAAATTGTGATGCCTTTATATACGTATTATTTATTTAAACCTCTTTAATCCTTTGAATTTACATACATAATATCATGTGGTATGTGGTATGTGGTGTCAGTTAGTAAAAAATGCATTTAATTGCCTATAACGACTATGGGCTATAACCACCGCATATTGATGGTCCCCTCTTATATCCGGTTTTCACTGTATATACATATAAGTAAAAAAGGCTTCCTAGAATGAAAAACTGAAATTCAAAAACAATTTCCATATCTACTTTCAGTGCCCAGTTTAATGTTTTCATGTCTATTTACTTTATTTTAGCTACGCTATTTATTTATACTACAAAATGAGAACGTTTGGAAAAATAATAATTTAAAAGAGTGTAAAATTCATCAAAGCTGGTATTTTTCAGAATCACATCTGATGACAAAGCGGCCTAAAAGTAACTTTAACATTCATGCTGAAACCGGCCCTTAAACCTGGAAACAATTTAAATCAAATACCTGTAATAGCACTCCCGAATGAGCATCCACATTTGGCCATGGATTTTTCACCTTTCCAAGTTCCAAAAGTATGTTGGGAACAACTTTGTATAAATTAGACACCAGCTATATAAAAAAAAAAGTCAAATCAAACCAGTATTAATGTGGTTCATTAACCACCAGTGTTATACCTGGAAAAGCGGATCATCGGGTAAATGTTTAAGTGCAAACTCTCTCTGGCAGGTGTATCGAGGATCTGTCTTCCTCAAGACGGCATGTCCGTAACCTGGAACCACTTGACCGGATTTCAATGTTTTCCAGATGAAATCTTTCAGTTGTTCCTCAGTTGCCTTGTCTCCGATTTGTTGTCGAATTTTTTGCACCCAAATTAACACCTGAAATTTTCAAATTACACTCAAATTGCACAATTTGGAAATAAATGTTTTATTTTTTATTTCAAAGTTGCTATACCTTACCTCTTGATTTGCGAGGCCATGGAGGGGTCCTGCTAAGCCATTAAGTCCTGCGGCGAAAGACAAGTAGGGATCGCTCAAAGCTGAACCAACAAGATGAACTGTGTGTGCTGACACATTTCCACCTTCGTGGTCACTAAAATATAATGCGATAATTAAAAACCTAAAATTTATCAATACATATTTCATATAATTAAACAAACAGGGTGTCCCAGGTTTTTTTTTTGGGAAAATGAATGGGGATCTCTCTTAATACGTTAACGACGGGTGTCGTTTTTAGAATATTACTGTCAGACAGGTCTTGCTTCCGGCGGCAAGGGCTGTGATATTGGTAACTGACGGATATATATAATAGAATGAAACAGATGGCAAAAAGCTTATAACTTGGAACGAACCAGGTTACTGGATGATATAGAAAGTCAGTCTACTGGGTATGCTCTCGACAATAATGCTTAAGACAATCATGAACCGCTCTGCTTATAAGGGTCCTTCTCCCGGGAAGAGACATATGGGAGGATAACAGACTCCTGACAGCAGATTTTAGTTGGTTCACCGATGGATCTAAGACATCCACAGGGACTGGAACTGGGGTGTGTAGCGCAGGCTCGAAGAAAAGAGTCTTCTCGAGCCTGGGCCTTCATGCAACCACTTTCCAGGCTGAAATCTATGCCATAGAGCTATGTGTGCAGTTGCAAGAAAAGATGCACTGCCAACACAGATCAATATTTTCATATTTCATATTTTCAGACAGCCAAGCGGCTCTAAAAGTCCTTAGCTCCAGCCACTGCAAGTCCAAGTTGGTCTGGAACTATCAACTAACCTTGAAAGCTCTAGCAAAGAGCAACGAAGTAACTCTGATCTGGATTCTTTGCTATGCGGGATGTGGAGAAAACGAACTTGCCGACTCTCTGGCCAGGAAAGGTGTTGAATCCGAATTTATCGGACCAGACTAGGATTTGGCACACTCACATAGGGCTTTGGGAAGGACCAAATTACAAACCTTCAGGAGATACCTACTTTCTCACACCGGAGATACATTAACAATAGTCAAAATGGTCATCTTCCTCAAAGAGGCTGACCTGATGGGGTTAATATAGCACGACTAGATGTGAGCCACAATAGACCTTCGGTCGCAATGGAGGTGTCACAATGGCCCACTCACGATGAATCTAAATCTAACCTAAAGCTGTCCTAAATTTCTCTTCAGATTACTAATCTCAGTACAAAAATACGCAACTTTCCCTTAATTAAATCCACTTACCCAAGTATGATTTCTTATGTTTTCATTCAAATAGAGAGAATCACAGTAGTAAAAATACTTAAAACATGAAGAAAATTTAATATCATATCTAATACAGGGTGTAATTTTTTTATCGGCCATATGAAAAAACAAAGTTGATAGTGATTTCTTTGAAACTAAATGTTGGACTAAAACTGTGTAAACGCCGTCTTGTAGAGCTCAAAAGTAGCAATGAGAAAGTGCTCTTTGATCTTTTATATCTTTCCAAAATAACTTGAAAAACAAATTAAAATTAAATCAAAAGATTTCAAATTTTTGGAATATCACTGGATGTAAACAGAATTTTCTGGTTTTCTCAACAGAATATCACTGACCACCAAATTGCGAGAATTTTTTTGCTAATTTTACCTACCATGTATCTCTCACCGTTTCTGAGATCCCTATGCTGTTCATTCTGTATATTATGCAACCAATAATACAGGACAATTACATTAGAAGAAAAACAGGACATTTAAACAGATAAGTCTTCATTTGCTCACAGGATAGATACTGGTAGAATGGGGTAATGAGGTTATTTGGGTCTAGCTCTAGCAGTCAGTAGTAACTTTGATGCTGGAAGTGAAGTCTGAAGTATACAGAGTAAGGAAGACAGTTGTAGCCAGTGGTGATATATAGTGAATTGTGGCTTAGTGGAGTATAGACAAGTGGTGTAATATCTGTGAGTGGAGACATGAGGACAGCTGGTTATTTAGATTGAGATTATAAGTTTATAAGTTGTATTTGTGTTGGAGAATAAAGACATTTAGCAGACTTTAGTAGTGATTTTATAAGTGTGATACCCATAACAATATAAATAATTAACTATATAGGCTGTTCTCGAAATGGAAGACACTATATGAAGACTATAGAACACTATACAGTGTTCTACAGGATATAAATTCAAATCCACATAGCAGGCAAATTATACAACTTTCACTGGCAAAGTACATGATTTCTCCGATATGTATCCCAGCAATGGTAATTTTTTGAAACTTTGTTGGACTTGTCATTTCATGTTTCCGGTATAAAATATCTCGCACGCTACACCTGTATAGTTGTAGGTATATAGGTATATAGGTATAGTGTGCGAAGTCTTTAAATCTATAGACAATTTTTCTTCCTAAAGAAGTGTATACAGTTCCGGGTTGTTACTTATTTCCACAAAATTGGTTGTATCTTCTTAAGGAAGCCACTCAGGAGGAAAAAGTAAATGAATAGAATCCTTAATCCAAAATGAATGCTGTCGCAGTACTATTTGTGACCACCAATTCAGAATCACCTGTACAGCAAAAACTATATGCACAAGCAATGTCAGCAACGAATTACTAATAAGACTTAAGAATCCACCTCCCTTGGTGTCATTCTGCTAGAAGCGACGTCAGGTCAGGGATCACATCATTGTCAGGGTATTTAGCACAAAAATTTACAGAAATTATCTAACCTGTGGATGGTCAAATATAACCTCATCAACTCGATGAATTCGTGATTGTCATAACCTAACATTTGTGTGAAATTGTAGCTCCAGTCTTTTGAAGTATCGATTGCTCCGATTCCAGATCCATCTTGAAATGTGTTGCGGTAAATTGTTGCAGCGATCACTGGTAATTTGGCTATCAAGTCCATGGAATCTTCATAAACATACTAAAAATAATAAAAAATAAATAAATTTGTTTTAGTTTCAAATTACAATAAACATACCTCCCAGTATTTTGATTTGTGCACACCACTCTGATAAGCCTTCGCAAACTTGCTTTCGCTATTTAAAACTGTAACAGCAGCTGACAGTTGTGACATGGGGTGGACTTTCGTTGGTAAATTATTCAATAACGTAACAACATGAGCTGGTAGTTCCGCCCGTTCTGCCCATTCTTTTGATATTGCTCTTACCTGAAAAATAAACACTTTTTTAGTAGTTTTACTAACAATAAAACATTGGATCTTGGAGCTTTCATTTTACATTTTGGTTGCAATTTTCAATCTGTTTACATTGTATACATACCAAGAATGGTTATACTTTATTTTTTGGTTATCATTGTAATGTAAATAATTGTTATAATAATAATAATTATTAATTGTTATAATTTACTGTCAACATTATTTTTATGCTGATGATACTCAGTTCATACAGCTAGGTTAAATTTTTTAACAGGCTGCCAAGGTCACATGAAATATCACCATTAATGTCATATCTAAAATTTTGTAGGTGCAATGAGGAATCTCTTATATGAACAATTTTTATTTATTTTGGAATTAAGATTAAAGGTTTATTTTGATTATAGTTAACTGGTGTTAATTCATAATAGGATAAAAACCAATAAGCACCTATTTGTAAAGAACATTTTATTGGAAAGTTGTACACAAAATTACAAATTTAATTAATGCAAAACTTGACAGTTGATAAGTAATTCTCAGAATCATATAATCAATTCCATAAATTAATATTTCTACACAGTTTGTATGTATACGGGCAGTCCTAATCCCTTTTTTTAAGTAGGTGGGTACCTACTATTATTGTAATAGTCCGAATATGTAAATGAAATGCTGATAATAATAATAAATGATACCTTATAAAATGTCGAATATCTGATTTTTAAAATTAGAATAGGTCTCCATACATCAGCATCATTGTTAGATAAAACGATGAAGATCAATCTTCACCTTCAGATGTAAGTACAACTTCAGAATGTTGAGATAAACTTTGTTCTTCCACTTCTCAGAAAGAGTAAATGTGTAAAGAAACTACAACTGCAGAAGGAAGAAGACTGACGATCGGGAATAAATTCATCTCGTAAACTTTGTAACGTTTGACGTGGACCTAAGTGAAATGATTTATACTTCGCTCACTGCTGTTACTGGTATGTAATAAGAGGCCCCCATTCAAAGATCCATCTTTAAAATATTGAATCAAATCCACCACAATCTGTTTGACTTTTTTACTTAAACACTTTGGGATTTTGCTTAGTCTTATAGAATAAAAAATCACTATTACTTTCGTTATTTTTAATTCATTTTACAAATTACAAAACAAATTAATTAAATCTTTAAACTGACAGATGATGTAAACAGAAAAAAAATCTCTTTGTTATTTTGGATAAAAAAAAAATTGACAATAAAGTCTGGGCGGTGTTGTAATCGAATATTAAATTTATTATTTTTGAATAACTGCTAATGTCCAAAATGTTCCTTCCATTGGTATCTTTAATAACCTTCAAATTCTACTTGTCATTTTTGTATCATAATGTTAGATGTTACAACGCAGCATAAGCTAACATGACCTTGGCAGACTATTTAGAAAAAAATCCAAGTTTAATTCCAATTTCATTAGAGGATCATTCTGATTCTGATGTACCTATTTAGTCAAAGTTTTAGAATGGTCTGAATTAAGTAAGTGTGATTTTTCTGGTAGCCAGGTGGTTGGTAAGCCATTGGGAAATTAATAGTGGAGATTAATGCTGCTTATGTAAGGCTACGAAAAATTATTTATTAATTTCCAATTGTAAGGAAGATATGACAAAAATAAATTTTTCTAGATTTTTCAGTTTTTTCAGGATATTTCAGGAACGGTCACAGATATCTTGCATGTTTTGACGTATTCGAGATGGCCACAAAATAGCGCAACTTTTCTCTAATTTAACCGACCTCGTATCTTCAATGGTTTAGGATATCCCTGTAGTGGCCCTTTAAATAGTTCTAGCCCTGTATATCATATTCTATCATAATAAATAGCTATCATAAGATAGCTATTTATGATATTACTGTTAAAAGTGAAGTTTTATGTGAGCGAAGCGTAGCGGAGCGAATTGAACAAATGTCACGAACAAAATAAAATCACTTTTAAGACGAACATCATACAATGGTTTTTGTAAAACTGCTCTATTTTGATAATAAAATTGATGAATTTAGAATGACACCCAACTTCAAACTGCATTTTAAAATATTCAGATAAGTACAAGTAGTGTACTATGCATAGCAACCGTTGCCGACGCTATAGTTACTAACAAATGCGTGTACATATACAAATAAAAGAGATGCTATAATAATTATTATTATTAATTGCAATTTCTGAACAATTATTATTGCCTTGAATTCTTGACTAGGTACTTATTTTTTATTAATATGTTCGCCAGTAATAAAAAGAATATGAAAAAAGTGTTGATTTGGTAGTTCCTGACGTTCCTATTCCTATGGATATTGAAGAGTATGCAAGAAAAGCAATATAGAGCTCCTACCTGATAAATCATCTCAACAGTACGATATTGCAAAATACCGATTTTCTGGCATGGTATAAATTAGCTGGCCACACACACAGAGGTTAACCCGCCTGTTCTAACCGCTGCAGATAAGTCTGCCGGTTTAATACGCCACAGATCAAAACCATCGTGGTCCACTAACACAAAACAAAAATGCACAGATCAGTCTTCCACAGTTGATCTGTCACACGCCAAATCGCTTGTTAGTGGGCAAAACCCACAGATTTATCCGCGGATTAAACTGAAACTGTGGAATTTCGGTTTGACGAAAGTTTTGTTTTGACATGCGTCATAAACTGCAAGAATAATGCTTAAAATGTTTCGTAATAAAAAAGGGTTTTTTGCTGTGAAATAATAGTTTATGCAAACAATTAATAATGGAAAATAGGGGTGTCACAAAGAGACGTTCTAAATGGGTTAAAAGTTATTTGCTTAAGAAAAAGCAACTCAACTTATTCTACTAATAAGAGCTAAGAGCAAATAATAATCCTGAAATGATTCTTTCCGGAAACATCCATCTAAAATTTTGTATTTTTTTACTAACAACATTTTGATCATGACTTGCAGTAGGTACTCAATAAAGTTCATCGTAAGCTTTCTTTTTTTGAATTTTTATTCGTGTAATCTTTGCTTTTAATTTTCCATAAAGCGGAATGCTTTTTGTAAATTTGTATGAGTTTTGTTAGAAAAGATAACAGTCCTTTCAGAAGATATCGAGGGCTAAAACGCAGGACGTCGTAACTAACATTTTTATAGAAATCGGGATTTCATTTCTGCGCTTGATATGACTGACGCAAAAGGTTTTTTCACTCCCCTGCACATTTACCATTTTGTGAGATACGAGGTCCTGCGTTTTAGCCCTCGATAGTCAATAAACTTTGACGATTAAAAAAAATGTGTGTACGAACTGTCTGTTAATTGACGGCCGAACTTTTCATCCGCAGTGCAAACTGGCAGATAAGTCTGCGCAGATTAAATCTGGCACGGCGATTACACACTAACACAAGGATTAAACCGTAAGTTTCAACCGCCCCGTTCCAAACTGGCAAATCAACCTCTGTGTGTATGGCCAGCTATTATAAAATGTGGAAGGTAACTTTAGTGAATCTGTTTTTTTTTTAAGCTTATTTTATTACCTATAGTTTTGTCTGATTTCATCATGACAATGACACTGTTAGAATAACTTCAGTCGCTGCTGAAATATTCTTGAAAAACTGAAAAATCGGTTTTTTCTATTTTTGACATATCTTTTCTATTATTGAAAATTAATTAATTATTTTTTGTAGGTTAACATCAGTCATCAAAGGCTATCCATTTGACATAACAAAAATTTTCAAAGCCGACTAGATCCTAGAGTTTACATACTCAACTCTTGTTTTTCTTACAGCCGCCACATTGGCATATTGCTTGTCTTGATTTTTCGGTGAATGGTTTTTGCTTATGACATTATTCGATAGAGATATTTTCTTATTTTCTTTTTTTTCAGAACTAAAAATTTTCACTTTTTATTTTCATTTTATAAATTTTTTTGTTAAATTGATTTTTTTAATGCCACATGACATGAAAAACCAATATGGCTGCCATAAAAAAAACAAAAGTTAACTATGAGAACTCTAGGATCTAGTATGCTTCGAAAATGTTTGTGATGTCAAATGGATAGCCTTTGATGACTTATGTTAACCTACAAAAAATTAAAAAATTAAAAACATATGGCGAAAATAAGAAATCTTCAGCAACGACTGAAGTTATCTTAATTTTTATTTCTGAGTTATTAAGCAGCAACTTTTCTCTAATTTAACCTACTCTGTATCTCCTACAGTTTATAAGATGGCAATACCTAGTGAGCCAGTTGAAAGTGACCACCCTATATGCTGAGATTACTTGACTCCATCCAGAAAAGAGCCATTCACTTGATCCGGAACCCGAGCCTGACTAAAAATTTAGATAGTCTTGAACACTGAAGAAAGGTGGCGGACTTGAGCCTTTTTTACAGATAATCCTATGGGAAGTGTTCAAAAGACGTGACTCATTTGATCCCACCTAGAATGAGGCCGGACAGAAATCAGGTTCAGCTAGTTACACCTTATTTCAGACTTCTTTCATACATAGAGATGTAGGTCAATGTTGGCAAGACTCTGTCAGTTTATTGCTGTTAACAATAGTAGGTATCAGGCGGTGCGATTTCAACTTATTTTGGAAAACGTGTATTTGGTTGGCCCCCTTTCAAGGGCTGTAACTTGAAAAGCGTGCCTTTTGAACATAAATAATTTCGGTTAAATAGTTATATTTTTTTCCTCGAAAATCGGTGGTAGCGTCTTGGTGGTACCTTTTAGCGGCACCTGTATATTTAATAATTATTAAAAACTACTAATAACTGAGTATAATGTATGAGGAAAACTACGTTTTTGCGATATGACATTATTCTTTGGCTCTTCAGAACCATTGAACTCTGAAGTTTATTAGCTCTGGGGTACATAAGTACAATAATTAGACCGCATCTTCTCCTCAACTTTTGTGCCCGAGAACGGTTCCGGTATAGAAGAGAATGCTTTTTTTAATAGTCTCACGAATGTCTTCTTGAAATTTTTCACATTTTTACGAGCATTTTTATAATAATTAACATTTTCACCAACTTAGTCGCTCTGAAAATACAAATTTGCGAAAAAAATGCATGTTTAATCTAGTTCTAAAATACGTAACACATACCTGGTCATCTGTGGGAATATCTCCAGTAATAAGTAACCAAAATAAACCTTCTGGTAAAGGTTCGTTGCCTTGTGGAGCTTTGGGTAGAAGTTTTTGGCATTCTGGGATGGAATAGCCTCTGAACCTGATCCCCTCGTCGGGATCAAGAACTGACGTTTCACAAACTAAACCTTTGATGCCTCTCATGCCACCATACATCATGTCGACGGTAACTTCTCCGACTTTCTGATTACCAAAACTCTTTCTGAAACTCTTCACACGCTCTTGCTCTTTGGGGATTTTTGCAGCCAAGACTGCTTTGAGATCAGTTGAAGTGTCGCTTAGTTGCCTTAATAAATTCTTGCATACTGGATATAGTTTCTGAAAAAAAAGTAACTGAATGAATTACAATGAACAATACAAACATTACAAACATTGGTAATGTTAATAGCACAGTAACAAAAACAAGAAAAAGGTAAAAACTATAGCTAGATACCTGTCAAATTTAAAACCTATACACTATACAGCAATTAATTTAATGTGTTGATCACATTAAATCACAGCGAAGTTTATATGGGATTGCAAAGATAACATCATATACATAGAACTGCAGTTTTGTGGTTATAAACACTAATAACCAACAATTATATTAGTAAGATATAGTAATAGTAGCTATAAGTGTACGTAACACGTAACTATTACGTCATTGTTGTGTGTCTCGCCTGATCATTACCTACAGCTTTCGATTCCTACAACAGTTCCAAGTTCCTACCCTGTATGGTGCTTTTATATCCATAATGTATTCTGTATTGTAATGTATTTACAACCACTTTCGGATAAATTTAATTTGAGTCATTTGATGAAAACTTAATTGTCTAAAATCTAGATGTTTGAACTAACATTCTCTAGATCTAGATTTCTAGATGTTAGTTCAGAATCGCGTGTTGGAAAAAAACTATTAAATTAAACTTTAACTTTTATGCCCAAAAAATGTTTCTGATTCTTATTCATTTTTAAGGAGAACTTGTTCATATTGCTCTTTTTACTCCGTTTTTTCTGCTCTTACTGACACTTATTTCGCCGAATACACAGGATGGAGACTTCAACTGGAAACTGTTTCTCTAAAAAATCTGGGAAAAGTATTTGAAAAAAAATGCAAAAACACGTCAATTGAGATTTTTTGTCAGTTCCATTTTGGCACCAAGAATAAAGCACCCTGTATCTATATTACTAATTATGTGAGACCCATATTAACCATGAGTTTTTTAAAACCACCTCGGAGTCCTCTATCCACAGTTATTGTTTGTCCGTTTACCAATCAAGCATCCTGTATAATATGGTTTATACAATTACAGATTAATTTTTCAGATAGCTCAGCTAATAATTGTATTGTGCTTGATTAGTACAATTCAATGGTCCGGATAAATTTAATAAAGTTCATTTATAAATATGAATAAATTAACAGCGAGAGTCATCAGGAACATTCCCAACTCTGCTAGGATACTTTGGCGGTGAGTAAAGTCTTTAGTAAACTTTAGTTGAGTAAATAGAGTGGGGAGAATATACTGGGGACGAACAGGGGTGAATAAAGGGAGAAGGGTACAAGATGATGAAAATTTTGTAAGAAACATTGTTTTTTCAGACAAAGCTACATTAATGTACGTATGATTTTTAAACAGTTCTCTAAACAGGAATAACTGCAGATAATGGTACCCTGTTAATCCTCATGTCAACTTCTGGAAAGTCACAGGTAATTTCTAGAAATACTTGATGTTTGGTGTTGAATATTAGGCGGAAACGTCATCACCCTTTTTTTATACGTGGTACATTAACATCTGTCTGTGGGTTACTTTGTAACTATTACAAAATAAAATTGTACCAAAAATAAACGAGATAAAACCAAAATCCCATAAATCTGTAAGCCCTACATCAAGATGTCTGGTATTAGCAAGGTCCACTCATCGTAATAGATAGGCCAACCACATTAGATGAATAATTAGAAGATAGAATTAGAAATTAGAATTGCAGTCACAAAAATAATATTCCTCAGGCATATCTACATAACGCATTGGGCGCTTTTGATCTTAAACTTAAGATATTGTCAAGAAGTGAATGCTTAACATTTTGAGCAGTGGTGATTTTCTTCAATTAAGTAATGGAATAAAAAAAAAATTAATTGACTTGAAATAGATCAGTTTTTTTTTTTTTTTTAATTTTCTTCGTTAGTTTGCAATAAACAACATTATGACAAACACCGGTTGAACAAAACAAATGTTCTTTCTAAACTCTTAATGTTCTTATTTACTCCTTGCATGGCAGCTCATTATTATTTACTTAATTTATTATTAATTTAGGTAATTATTATTATTTATTACTAATTTAATTTATTATTAATTATCATTTACAGTTTATTATTTGTTTATAGTTTATTTAAATATGCTTTAGATTTAAAAAAAATCTTATATCATTGTATTCAGAACAAAGTCAGTAATCTTGCCGAGCAAAAAAAATCGCCAAACTTAATTTGTTTCTGTTTTGAAGTAACGCGCGGATATCCCTTGACAGAGAAAATTTGGGACACCTGTATATTTCTATGTGTTCCAATAAAATGCCTTTGTTTACTAATTTTATTACAAAATTTACTAATTTTGTTTGTTTCACCTTTTTACGTGATTTACGGGACACTGTTAACCCAATGATTAGGTATATAGAACACCCTATAAATAAAATAGATCATTCAATTATTATTTTGCCATTTGCAATAGGTACACAACATTATGCAAAAAATAGAAAAAATAAGGGTTGCCGTAATAATAATAATAATAATAATCGATCGTTTTACGCGGTTTTACTGTTCTGTTTTAACAGTAATGATACCTACCTATAATACGTATGTGAAACAATAATTATCGCCGGAGAATTACCAACTGCTCATTAGCAGTGTAGTGGGTTATGTAGTGTTATTACGTGACTGGTCCTTGACCTCAGTTTGTAGGATACTGGGTCGCTTAAATGTGAATTTGTACTGGATCATCTTGTAGTCAGTCCTTGATTGCTGATAATGCGTAATATTTCCTTCACAGGTCATACTTCCAACGGACTTTACTCCGGGAGATTAGGAAAATCTGTCTGTCTGCCTACCTACCTACATTGCAAGTTTCACTCGACCTTTGTTAACATTTTTTGAACATGCCGAAAATATCTGATCAGATAGATATTGGAAACAAAGTTTTTCGTGGTAAAAGAAATAATGCTTCACTGATAATACGAAGTCATGTGAAATTCGTTATTTCCGTGACAATACAAATAAAACTGACGTCAACCATTTGAGTAGACAGTTTAATTAGATTGTTGTTGTCGTGGGTTTTTATCAAAAAGCAAATATTACAGTTTCACATTGTTTTTTGTTCTCACTCAGGTTTCAATGCAATTTTTCAATTATTGTGAAAATGCTGATAACGTCAAGGAGATGACACACATACATTGTCCACCCACTTGGATATTTTAAATTTAGCAATTTGTTAGAAGATAAGGGCCCAAAACAGGTTATAGGCAGGTATGTATTGAACATACTGAGGTATAATACATACACATCCCTTTACAAATTGATGTTTCTTACAAACCTACTTTCAATTTCAATAAAAAATTACACTTCTAATAAACATAATTTATTGAAGAATTTCATTCATAAATAACTATTATGCAACAAGTGCATAAAGTGGAACTTTTTTTCACGACTGGGAAGTTTGACCGCACGAGCCGCAGGCGAGTGCGTCAATCACAGGAGTGAAAAAAAGGCACTTTATGCAAATGTTGCATACAAGGGCGTTGAAGTTTTGGGAAAATAATAATGTTTTGTGAATATTGTCAAAAGGGCTGCTTTAAAAAAATTGAAAATTGGCACGCAGCATGAGCTAAGTATCTTTCATGATTTACGGCCTATGGTGATAAATTGCGAAAACCAGCGGCGGAGATATGGGTGTGCCATCGCCCCTTTTCAAAAAAAAAATTGACGCCACTGACTCTATGGCAAATTTAATAATACTGTTCAATGCCCCATACTTTTTAGAACAAAAAAGTACTGTCTAATTTTTTTCACAATGGGCACCTTTTTCGAGATAATTCAGGTTTTCTTAGGTAATATCCGTAGCCATTTTTAGAATAACAGACAAATTCTAATCAAATAACTTTTACTTAAATATGTAATTAAATAACAGAAATAAACAATACCTAACTAATGTAACAATTGTCAGTAACCATAGAGTCAGTGGCGTCAATTTTTTTTTTTTGAAAAGGGGCGATTGCACACCCATATCTCCGCCGCTGGTTTTCGTAATGTATCACCATAAGCCGTAAATCATGAAAGATATGTACTTAGCTCATGCTGCGTGCCAAATTTAATTTTTTTTAAAGCAGCCGTTTTGGCAATATTCACAAAATATATATTGTTTTTTTCCCAAAACTTCAACTTTTTATCTTGAAAAGGAAGCTTTCCCGGCTATAAGTGTATTAGAGAAACTGGCATTATTTTAAAGTTATCTATCGTTTGGTAAAGTCCTGACGTTTTAAGTTGAGCCATTTCATTCATTGAATCACAAAACACAAAATAATTATCTGTCAATCTGCGAATAAACTATGATGTTTCTCTAGTAGGTGCATTGTTATACATCAGCCACTCGCGCTCGGGCCGCTGGCTCACTAGAACTTATACTTCTTCATCGTTGACTGGCCTGCTTGCCAGTGACGTATCAGATTACGAGAAGCGTTAAATAAATAATGAACCGCTACGGCACTTTATTTCACCCGTTTTTACTTTATGCACTCTTCATGATAATCATACTCATTACTCATACATTTTATGAACTAAGAAACGTCTAAAAAGTGCATTTTATGAATCACTCATAGTGAAGTAAAAAACATACCCAAAGTTCATAATCATCTGAGATTTTCCTTCAAGAATCGTAGGGTATATATTTACATCCACGTGTCCTAAGTTCCATAAATTTTTTCGGGACCGAGGAGCTGGGTGGGTAAGAAGCTAAAATCAGCCATTGCAAACTAATATTAAGGTCACAACTAAGGCCTCTTTAATACTACGGTCGCATTGCTAATTTTTTTCTTCACTCTCAGGGCAAGGAATATCTTCGATTCGACATTAACAGTAGTACGATTTTTATTTTGATACTTGCATTCACTTTATATTTGCATTCGAAAAAGCGCGACATCAGTCCCTATATACGATATGAGAGAACTAATATCCGTGCGGATACTGCTCTGTGCTCTGTACCATGTCCGTCGCATCCGCCACGCTATGAGGCGGTTAGCCTTGACGTATTCAGTCCTCCACCCCTATATAAGTGCCGCAGTGAAACTTTAGGACACGCAGATGTAAATAATGATCAATTATTGTAGTGAAGGGGTTATAAATCAGTTATGGGGGTGAAGCACGCCCCCCCCCCCAAAAAAAAACACCCCTTTGGTGAAAAAAGAATTTTTTCGCTTTTTCGCTAATAACTCGTTAATAGTTTGATAATATATAAAAAAAAAATTGATCTTCTGCTTTTATGATTTGGATGTTTCCGTCATCAATTGGTGCTGTTTCAACTGCTGTTTCATCCTTGGCGAATAATTTGTTTCGTATCCTCTAAGACACTACCGTTTCCTACCCCTTCCTCTCCTTTCACACATCGGGAAGAAGATGGAAAAGGACACCTGACCGGAGGACCACACATACAAAAGAGTCGAGTTTCAACATTGAGACGGAGTAGAGCTCGACCAAGAGTGCCGTTCGTACCTTCATCGACGTTGGTTTAGACGCGTAGTCCTTTACTCGAATAAAGGAGCCGCGGATCGAGCGAGCATTCGTTATCGTTATAATAATTAGTGGAACAATCGTAGGTCCTACTTAGTGAAGTAAAGTGAAACAGTAATAATAGTTAACATCTCGCAAATTAAAACAAGTGCCCCTTCTCGTCGGACAAGACACAAGTACAGGGTCAGTAATTTGATAACAACTGTTAATTGATAAAGTTGTGTTCCTGTCAATCATTGGCAATTAGCCTGGTCCTTCGACCCCCCCCCCCCTTAAAGTTTGATTCTTGTCATCACGTGGCGCTTCGTCATTACCATCTCGGCTTCGAGCCGCATTAATTTAGCCCTACGACAGGATCGTCGTCGTAGTTAACAACTGTCTTAACGAAGTTTTTACATAGGTAGGTACTTATAACGAATAGAATTTATTTTAAATAAAAATTAATAATAATAATAATTAATTGTATGATACCAGTATTCAATATCATAAAATATTTACATTTACAATAATTTTAATACCAAGTATCAATCTTTTTGCCAATGTTTTGGAGGTGATAATTCTATAAGGAAAAATTACCACTAACGAGCATTGGCGTTTATAAAAACACAAACAGGCACAACAGTTACTTTACAAAAGTTATTATACTATTATAGGTACCCGTAAAAAGCCCACCTTCAGCAAGATTGCTATTGAATTTGCATTTTGTAATGTTTTCAAGTACACAGGTGGCGTGTTTAAGAATAATAAAAAAATCTACCAGAGTAATATTGGCGGATGTATGGGGAAAGTAGGTATTAGTCGAAAAAAGCGTCAAATGGGTTGAGGGCACAAGGAATATAAAAAATTACTACACGTGAGAAAAGGGATTTGATTCGTTCCTTAGTGGAAAGCACTCTTTTGCTAATGTGTAAAATGGAATACTTAACTAATTCAAATCTAAACTTTTTAGCGAAAAGAGAGTCATTTCAACTTACAGGAGTTTTGAAATGCAACTTTGACTTACCTACACCCCTTTCCCCATAGGCCCATACCAACATCCGCTAATTATTTGGAATAATTTTTAGAAAATAAATTTTTCGTCATGTTTTTCAATCAATTTCAATTTAAATAGTGAATAAAAAACCAATTTTCAAAAATTATTCCCCTCCGGTCGAAAGCGTGGCTGGGCCGTGACGTTATTAAAATATTCTAAATCCCTCTCCTGTGCCTGGCCAAAAACGTGTATGTGCGTGCATTCAATAAAAACGATTTTATCCATTACGGTGATTTTTTTTTAGTAAAATTTGAGAATAAAATTATCACTAAAAGCGAACCAACTCTCATAATAACAGTCTGTGCTTATAATTCTGTAAATTTAAACCGATTTTGATGAAACTTGGCATGAACAACAAAACAAACAAAGCTCTTCAATGTGACTATATTTCAGTTTTTGTAGATGTCTTCCATTGGTTTTAGATATTCAGGGCTAGCTCCCCTTTTTCCTCCCTATGTTTCATGCCACTGATTTTATTGCAAGTACAAAATTATTCAAAAGCCTTTTTAAACAAAACAGTGTTCCTCAGTTTTTTTCATGCGCCGCACCGTTTTTGAGAAATTCTAAGAAAATGTTAGGCCATCTACATTGCAAAATTATGGATTTCATTAAATAATGTTATCTGACAGGAATTTTTATACAGAATGTTATTCTTAATGATTCATGACATTGCCTGAGAAAACTTAAATATCTTAAAAACGGTGCATCGTATGAAAAAACTAAACAATACTTTTTCGTTCTAAAATCTATGGGCTATTTGAATACCGTTTTGATATTTTTAATAAAGTCAGTGGCGTAAAAGATAGGGAGTGAATAAGGGCGCCAACCTTGAATATTGATTGACTGAGGAAACTTCCAAAATTTCATCGGTCGTATGAAAAAAAATAAAAAAATATTTATCCTAAAATGCATGTTGAATAACGATTTTGCAATCGCAAAAAATCAGTGGCGTAAAAGTTTGGAGGGAAAAGTGTCTCTAACACTGAACATATACGCCACTGGAAAACGCCTACAAAACCTGAAATAGATAAATTAAATGTCTTTGTTTGTTTATTGTTCATCCAAGTTTCATCAAAATCGTTTCAAGTTTACAGGAGTCCCAACCACATTGAAATTTACTCTTTCAATTTATATTTATGAGACGAACTACCCCTTTAAATTTGGCCCTATATCTCTGAAACACCCTGTATACTTTTGGTATGGGAAAATCAATGAAATTTCAAGGATTAATACCACAAGTTTCAAAATAATCCAAGATATAAATTCAAGTTGTTTACGATTATAGAAAGCTTTTTCGTAAATCGATCATCTATTTAAAAATTTTCGTTCTATTTTAAGCTCCAGGTCAGTCCAAAGATACACATGTTTTTCTATTTTGCGAATTCTATTTCAGATAAAACGTACATGTATGAAAAATGTTTAATCGTTCTGTTTCAAATTCCATGTTCTATATTTGCATTTAGTAACACATCCATAATAACTTTTGATATGACGTAAGTTCTGTGACAAGGTAAATAAAATAGAACACAATTAAATAAATCGTTAGTATAACAGCAGTTATAATACCTATTCCTAAGCCAACAGTATTCAAGTCGCTAAACAGCGGAAAAACAAATAATTTACTAGGCTAACAACAATTAGAAATGTTTATCACTTAATAATAATAATAATTAACTTAATCGGCCTTTATAATACCAACCCACTGTTGATGTTTTGAAACGATACGGCCATGCAGATTTTCTGGTATAAAAACTACAATATTTCTTACATTATACCTACATTATTATATTAAATCTAACAGGACTTTTGAAAATATTTTAGAATGATTATGCTTATCTTATAATATTAACAAAATAAATAACATATTAAGAAGGCCAGATAACTAACTATAGCAAGTAGATTTATAGCTGCAATTTCAAGAAGTTTGTCAAACGTATATTATACCTACCCACCTATGCGATCAAAATCCAACAAACTAAAGATTTCTCATTCGGATCGGAACTAAAGTGATTTCCAAATAATATGCAAAATATTTCATAAATATTTCAACATTTTAGCCCGAACACTCAAGTCAATTGAATCAATCACAGAATTATAACTGTCACCGGTCCAACAAAAAAAAAGTCGTTAGTAGGTACAAAAGTGAGGGAGGTTGCATTGCGTGAGGTGGAGATTGTCTCTTCTGTTATCAAACTTGCTTTATTGTCAGTGAGTCTACAAGGCACATTCGATACAGGCATTGATACCGATAAAACCGTTGTAATAGGCCACCTTGTTTACGGCTAAAAAATGATGTTCTCATCGTTTAGCAAAATCTTTCATAAAGCTGAGACATAAACTGGCTCTATTTTCCGAATAACATGTTGAATGTTTGGTTTGAGATCATTAATTGTTGCTCTTTTTTGCGTTCCTTCTGGGGTTCTCTTTTCCTTTACACAACCCCAAGCAAAAAAAGTCTAGTGAGTGGTGATAGATGTCACAAATTATTGCAGGCCCATAAATGATGTCAGCATTTCGCGAGATAACGCGATCAGGAAATCAGGTATGTATGCAACAGAACACGTGCTGTACTCGTAAGTACCGACACTGTGTTTGATTGGAATACGAGACAGGGAAATAAAATGACATGTAAAAATAGGTAGGTACATAATTTGCAAATGTTAGCTCCCTGTACATTTTGGAGTAACACGGCAAGGGACGATTGGTTAAAATAGATTTCCTAGAGTTCTTACTTTTTCAATTGCATTACTACTTTCTGGTAATTTCATAAATTTTTTTGAAAATTTGAGCCAAAGTAACAGTAAGGAACAATAATAATTATTAAAGTTTGACTTGATTGGTTTAGGTATTTTGCGAGGTATTTTGTTTTGGATTTTCTAAAATGCAGTTCAAAAAAGAGAGAGCTCTAGAAAATGTATTTTTCCCATACTACTATACAAAGTAAAGTTTGTTTCAAGATATAAGAAAACTCGTAAATTACAGGTACTATAAAATATCTGTAAACATGTCAGCAGGTATGGGTTTATGACGACAATGGACCGTACTAATAAGGAGAAGTTATGATCAACGATTACAATAAACCCGACATATTTTAGGCCTATTAGAAATTTAAGGCCAAACCCGGCCCAATTAGAAATTCGAAATAATGTTTAAATAAGATTTAAGTTTAAAAAAAAAGAAATGAAAATTAAAAAAATATGTAAAACTCGGGATCCTTTTCTTCTATTTCGCAGCCGTTTTTTTTGGAAACGATGCTTAAACCAATTACGGTTTATTTACACTACCTTTCTATTGTTGAGGGATTATCTTTGGGCAGCTCAATAATGGCAATATAAATTACAATAAGTTTCCTTATATCTTGAAACAGACCTTACCACTTTGCGCTTCCTTATTTGTACGCAAACTCCAAGATTTCTCACGTTTATAAAAGTATGCGGGAAATAACATAAGGCATGCCCAAAGCTCATTACCGTACAGTTTTGCAGTAATGACACTGACGCTGACATAAAAAGTAGCAATCAATAATCCTAACCACAGAGTAAACACTATGTATGATAGGATCACCTAAATAGACAACATTCGATGACAACAATAGTAATGAGTAAAACAGTCGCTTTTGAAACAGTATTTACTTTTACTATGAAATCACATATTCTTATGCCGATTTATGTATAAGTATTACTTACTTGTACACTCAAGACATATAGTTTAACCGAATTGACAGGGCAGGTATTATAAAATTCTAAAACCATTGCAATCAGGGAAATAGGTACCTACCGCGCAATTCCATTAAAATATAGGTAAACGCATATCTGTCGCGCACTCGCAATCAGCTGAACCACTGACACTGAGCAGTCAATTATACTGTAATATTCGATCTGTCGATCATGGCGTGTTTATTGTTTATATGATTACAGATTACAGGTAAGTAATAATCATATGATTAATACATAATAATGAATATTGTTATTAATTTTAAATATTAATATTAATTGTACAATTCGTACGTGAATTAATATATTAGTGGCGGAGTTAAAGTGAAGTATCTGAATGATTTCAGTTACTTTGAGTGATGAGATACTATTGAGACTGAGAGTAATTCCGATTCTGATGTATAAAATACACCACTGTTTAATTGAATAAAAAATGTCTTGTTATGCTCGTAGGAAAAGTACAGTGTGAAACACGTGCACAAAAGCAATTTCTCACTCGTGTGAAATGCGGTACATACTCGTTTTCACAATCATGAGAAATATGCTACTTTGTGCACTTTTGTTTCACAAAATACTATTGGAATTCTGAGCTAATTCTCTTACCGTTTTGCTCCAAAATGTACAGGAGAGTCAATATTTGCAAACCCGTATTTTATTCAACAGCATGAACCGTGCCACCGCGAGTTTATTTCACGATAATGTTCGTATTTAATCATTTTTTGTAACTGGCAGTACCAGTTTAATTTACAAAGAAGTTTGGTGCAATAATTAAATTACTCAACCACTCCAAAGTATAGGCGCAAAGCAGTATCCAGTTTGCAGTGGACTTTCCTATCTCACCTCAAATTCAATAATTATGTTTGCTTATTAACTTAACCATCAAGAAGAAAAAAGGAATGAATGCATTCCAAAAAAAAAAAAATGTAAGATGTTGCAAATGTTGACAGATGCAGATGTTTCTTTGAAAATTCGATATTATTATTATTATTTTATAACAATTTAGTGCAAAAAAATCGCTTTTTTGGGTTTTGGCTCATGGATAAAATAAAAACTGATGGAACAATGCGGAACAATGTAAATGGTCCCAATGGACGAATTGTAGAGAATTAAAATACAAAGAAAATATTTTTCTAGTTGTAGTGCAGGCTCTTTGCGAGATAGTCGAATTGATAGGTACTTCCTGTGTGCAAAGCCCAGACGCTGTCGGATAATTATAGTTTTTGCCTAATTACAATCAGAAGTTCTTCATACCATTTTTTGCAGCGAGGCTGGATGCTCTGGAGGTCACCCGATTTGAATTTATCAAACGGATTTGAAAAGAAAAGGCCGAGCGCTCCTCGCATCTGCTGTTCTACCCCCACTCCATGACCATTCTCTCGCGCTAAACCGTTTTCGCACACGTGTTTTGACTCATGTTTTCGCAATTTTTACCTATTTTTTAGCGTTTAAATGGAAAACGGATACTGACGATTTATACCTGAATACTTCCACTTCTCAAATCCGTTTCATCGGAGGACCTACAGAGCATCCAAACTCGCTGCAAAATGTGGTATGAAGAACTTCTGATTGCAATTAAGCGAAAACTAATCATCTGACAGACAGCGTCTGGGTTTGGGGGTTTGGCACACAAGAAGCCCCTATCAGTACCGTCTATCTCGCAAAGAACCTGAACGACAACTCAAAAATTGTGAAGTTGCGAATTTTTGAAAGAACGCTTGTTTAACAATAAGAGAACCCCGAGGAGAATCCGTCTCTTCAAATGTTTCTATCAACTTACGACTACCTATGCATGCTACGCGCCAGGCATTTAATTAATATTCGCACCTTTTTGAATTCTTCCGCTATATATTTTCATTAAAAAAATATATTTAAGCTTAGTGCCAATGAAAGTTAGCAAGACACTGTAAAAACCGTTTATCAAGCATTGTGATTTTTTTGTTTGGGTAAAAATTAACGGCCAGACTCGCGGTCAGAGCTGTTTGCTGTTTTCATTTTATAAATGTGCTTCGCTGTCTCCATGTAGACTTTGCCACAGTTAAACACTCTTGTTTTATTTTTTTTTTCGAACCTTTTTTCAATAAGAACTACAAAATTTTTGTTTACACAGCTAATCGACGGTAAAAAACGGCAAATGATTCAGCTATCGCGCCTCGATTTGCTATTCACTTGCAGAAACCGTTTCGCTAACTTCACGTGAAGTTAGCGAAACACCCTGTATATTTTTTTAAATAGAGCGACAAAATAATTTTTTGCACAACCAAGTTGGTAATGGTAAAAAACCGGCAAATAATGGCACTATGCGCGCGTCGATTTGCTGAAAGTGTTTCGCTAAGTTCATATGTACGTGGATTAACAAGACAAGAAGAACGTTTCCCGAAGTACCTACGTAGGTATTAGACTAAAAAAAATTGAGTTTTTGTTACATATTAGTTTGCCAGAGGCAACTAGGCAGAGTTATTATTAGTTTAGAAGGTAATTATATACATCCGCGGCTCCTAAGTTTCATCAATTTTTTCGGGACCGAGGAGCGAAATAGGGGTGCTGGGTGGGTAAGAAGCTAAAAACAGCCATTGCAAACTAATATCAAGGTCACAACTAAGGCCTCTTTGGCACTACGGTCGAATTTATATTTTTTAACTTTCAGGGCAAGGAATATCTTCGAGATTAACAACAGCACGGTTTTTATTTTGAATTTTGCATTTATTTTGCATTTATATTCCAAAATACGTGACATCGTTCGCTATTATGGTCCGAGTACGTTTGAATGCGGTTCGTATGTTAAGACCGGCCCTGGTGTATAATTATGAGTTTACGGCCGCTTAATAATTTTTATTCCGTCCACTCGACACTCTGACCTTGCATGTTATGTGATTTTCGCTGTTCTAAACAGGCCCGCACTCAGGAAGACCGACTTTTGATGCCCTTTTGCTCGTTTATCTTTCATTTCCAAAGCAAATGAATGCCTTCCTGGTGTTACTATAGGTATGTTTTCCACCCCTATAATATAGGTGCCATAGTGAAACTGTAGAAGCCGCGGATGTATACATATAATGACCGTTTAGAAAATTGGTTTTCAAAGGAAAATATGCTCAATTATTGCGCCAATTGAATTTAGCGAATGATGAGCGAGAAAGTTAAAAGAAAACGACACGTGCTTAATTTTACATAAGTAGTATCTAAATTAATTATATACATACTTGCAAAAAACCGTTGCAAATTGCAGTAGCAATAACAATAATAAAAATCCTTGAATTACGTTCCAAGCTTATTATGTAACGCAGGGAGTACCTAAATGCAACAAATGTAGGTACAATAGGTATAATAAATGTAACAATAATTATTATCTTGGTGGGTAATTTTAAATAGTGCTTAGGTGGTATTATTATGCTCGGTATTATGCTATAGATTTTGCGAAATTATACATACATATAAAGGGTTATTCACAAATATTTTATTACAAAATTATATTCATATAAAATTATATGTATATAAATATAATAAAATTATATTCATAATGTACCGAGTGTCCCAAAAATATGAAACATCATCAAAGTTATGTTGTTTTTTTTTAATGGTAGGTATGCTCCAATGTTATTGCATTTTTAGATTGTCTGAGGAGAAAAAATAAGATTGGTTTTCACAGCTGGAGTTCAATTGAGTAGTTTTTCCAGGCCCTGTGCAATGAAAACGTCTCACGATAGAGGAAAACGGCTTACATGTCCCTTATTTTTTAACTTTTTATGTTCTTTCCCGTGATACATAAGCATTAGTACTATCTTTGTCATAGAGATAGAATAGAGAGGAGACGACATGACGTGACACAAATGGGATCAGGTCCGCCATATTGATACCACTTTTATGTCAAACTTATGTTATGACATAAGTGAACGCTTTTTATTGAATTTCATTTGATTTAAGGACTGTCTTTAAGATCTTTGGTGTTAAATTGAAAAGCCAAAGATGGTTTCTTGTGCAGTTCGTACCTGCTGTAGTAGAGACTGCACTGATAAAAAAAAAAGTCCGGAATAACATTCCATAGGTAAGTATCAACAATATACAGGACCGTACCTACTTGCATAGTACACTAAAAATCTAAAATTGAAAATGACCATGATTATTTGCCGGATATTTTATATTCTTTTATTGACTTGAAAAACACAAAAGGTCTGCAATATCCATCTGAAGACGTGTTAAAAATATGTATGAAATGTGAGAAACATTTTTATTTATGAAAATTTTGCAAATAAAAATTAAGTCTGACCCTGTCGAGTCGCCATATTGTTACTCCTATAAGCTCCACCCACTGATGCCGTTTTTTAATGTACTATTAGGTGATCATAGCGGCTCCTCTCTATTCTATCTCTATGATCTTTGTTTTGTTTTTTTTATTTAGCGACGCGTTGAGAAATCTCAGATTTTTCAACATCCTATATAAACATTTCATCTATCGTGTGAGCAAATGAAAACATAATTTAGGTAGGCCCTGGAAAAAAATTTCATGTCTTAGATTGAATCCTACGATATAAAATCACTGTCATTAATTTTTTTTAACAATCTTATTTTTCTTATTTTGTGATTTTGAGTGGTCTGGGGTGCGTTCATGAATTACAGTTTGCATCATACATGAAAAACTCTGGATGCGTTCATATAAATAACCAGTTCGCTTGATGGATAAAAATCTAGCATCGCTCATAAATTGCCGATGACGACGCTTGAAGTGCACTCGCATAATTTTGAAGAAACACATGGGTGAATCAATTCTGTGCATAATATTAGTAAATTACAAAAATTAGTATTAAATTAAAAAAAAAGTGCGAATCTGACAGTTACACAATCTAATACTTTCAAATTATTATTTCCTTTGATTTCTCGTTCGAATTACGTTCATAAAATGGAACAATCTGACGATATTCCGGAAAATGTAAGGCATCACTCTGGTTGTTACACATAAACGTCAGTTTCTGTTTATGAACGCATTCCACCTTCAGGGCCGTATTTGTGTTTTTTAAACCGTACCACCTATCTGTACTTTTTGAGGATAGTTTTTCGAAAAAAAAAATTGGGCGAGCGACTGTCCGGCAAAAATTTATAAACATTATTTCCAGAACAGTTTGCCCTCTTAAAAAATGGCCACCACTAGAGCCAAAGATCACAGACCTTACTTTTATCATGAGCATGAGTGCATAGTAGGAAGAAAGTTCCTAATATATGGTGTAAACATCTCTGGATTTATTCCCATTTTCATTGGTTATGTTACTTTATTCTTGTTTGATTTTATTTTTATATCTTGTAGTGGAATCTTTCTGGTGCGTGTTTATGTT
The DNA here is from genome assembly GCA_910589415.1 of Malachius bipustulatus. Lineage (NCBI taxonomy): Eukaryota > Metazoa > Arthropoda > Insecta > Coleoptera > Melyridae > Malachius > Malachius bipustulatus. Next base: position 59,959,832 of record OU342631.1, on the reverse strand, counting down.
AAACCCTCAGGTGCAAATACTTAATAAATGACTTTACTATAATTAATAAGTAGATAGATAATTCGATAAGTAATAGGGCCTTAAACATAAATACCTACCATTTTACAAAGGGCAAACTGCAGACTAAGGAAAACTATTATTAGATATTAATCCTTTATTGCTTTGGCTTGAACATGACATTTTTACGGGGTTTGCAGTGTCAATAATCCAATAAACTTCACAGTAACTGGAACAATCTCCGAATAATTTAACTTATATGTCCGCGTTATTCAAGAAATCACAAAACTAATTTTAACAACCTGATGCACCTTATTTCAGCAAATGTCAAAATAATTATTATTTGACAATAAAATTGGAAAACAAGAAGAAGGCAATATCAGAATGAGTTTACGATTTTACAAACCAAAATTTTCATTTTACAGTTTTACAGATCCAATCTAAGACATGAAATTTTTTTCCAGGGCCTACCTAAATTATGTTTTCATTTGCTCACACGATACATCACATCAGTATAGTACATAAAAAGTTATGATAGGGACATGTAAGCCGTTTTCCGATATTCGGACACGTTTCCGCATTGCGATTTTCACTTCATACCAACTGGTTAAAAGAAATCTTATTTTTTCTTCTCAGACGATCTAAAAATGCAATAACATAGGAGCATGCCATTAAAAAAAAACATAACTTCGATATGTTTTTCGAAAACGTGTCTGCATCCTTTGCAAAAACACAATTTTCTTAAGTAAGGGACATAAAAAATGAAATTTTAACAAAGATAATACGTTTTTATTACCTTAATTATAAAATTTCAATGCCCAGTAATCAAGTTACCTTCAAAGGAATGATCTAAATGATTGTAAAAGTGCTTGTTGTAAATAATTTTTCACGTCACGAATGCTTGCGTGCATCAAACAAGTGGAACACCAATTATTGAACGTCAACTTAAATAATTACGCTAATAATATTGACAAACTATTGGACCTTTGTCATTGACTAATAGGTAATACATCGGTAAATACTTTATAAAGGACAGCAATTTTATTTATTGATTTTACATACTTAAAGGTTTTCTACCGACCCTATCTTGATTATAAAGGGTCCTAGAGTTTCATCTATAAAAAATATATTTAGGTATAAGCGAGGGTATAAGTGACAAGGAGTATTTTCAAGATGACCGTACTTCGCATACACCGGAAATTGACACCTATTCCGTTCTTTTAACAGACACTCCGTATATTGTTAAAATTATTATGTTTTTGAATTGTCTGAAAAAACAAATACAGATGGTTATCTTTTCACAGTTGAGGGAGTTAGTTTCTGAAATACAAACAAGTGAAAATCGTAGGTTTCCAATTTGAAAGCAGTTTACTTTTTTAGGGTATTCCATTCAGGGTGCTCGAACTTTAAACTTAAATAAAACAAGTTGTATCTATACTAGATATCATTATTATTTTCTTTTATTTGCAAGGGTATCCGATTACATTATGTACGGAATATAATGTCGGCCAAATGACCGGCGCAACTCCGCTGAAGAGCGCGTAACCGAGAGCTCCAATTTTCGAGCACTCGACTACATAAATCAGGGTTGTTAATATCATTGATGGCATTCGTTTATTGACTTTCAAGGCATCAATCGTCTGTGGGTTGTTCGCATAGACCCGTGATTTAACGTAGCCCCGCAAGAAAAAGTCTAATGGCGTCAAATCACAACATCTCCGTGGCCAGTTGAAGGCGCTAAAACGCGAGATAACATGCCGTTGAATTTTTCGTGCAGAAGATCCAAGGTTTCATGCGCTGTGTGGCACATGCGCCGTCTTGCTGGAACCATATTATGTCGTGGAGATCCGTATCTTCCAATTATTGAGGCTACAAAAAATTTCTTATCATCGACCTGCACCTCTCGCCGTTGACAGTTACGGCGGCGCCACTTTCATTTTGGAAGAAGTACCCCGCCGGACCAAAATCCGCACCAGGCAGTGACTTTTTCTATGAATGCACTTGCAACTGATAGATCTCACATGGATTGCTATCTCCTCAAATGCGACAATTTTGCTCTGTAACAAAGCCATTCATCGAAAAATTAGCCTAGACGCTGAAAATTATTTTCCGTCAAAAATTAAGGTCCACTTACAACTGCTCTAGAGCCCATTCAGCGACGCTGCTTGTGGTCGTTGGCCTTTAGTTACTGGGTCAATTGAATCTTATAAGGGTGCAGGCGCAAGTCCCGATGCAAAATACGCCAAGTTGAGGTCTGCGAAAGGCCAAGTCTTGGGCGCGACTAGGAATTGACTGCCTCGGATTATCCTGCACACTTTAGTTTATTGTAGCAATGATTACTTACATTACGACGGCGATTCTTGTTTGATTGTTGACTGAACCGATTAATTCAAACTTGTCCACCAAACGACGAATAGTCGACTCAACAGGACGATCGTGTGCATCGTAAAAATCACCTAGCGCACGGAACGTAACTCGAACTGAACACTCATTTTGATAGTAAAGTTTAATGATTTGCATAGTGTAAGTTTCCATGCCCAATATTAGCGACTATAACCTCAAAATTTGACAGTTGTAGCTTCACCAGCATGGTCGCGATGTACTGTCAAAGTTCGAGCGTCCCTATTGGAAAACCCTGTACAAAACGGCTTACGTGTGCCTATCTTAACTTTCCATGCAGTATATCTTATATTGTGCACTTGTGAGTTTCATACAGAGTAATAAATATTGGAGCCAATCACAGCGAAATATCGTCGTTTGGCTCCTAATAAATTTTCATCAGCTGAACGAGTTTTCACTTCAATGGGTCCAAATTGGAACTATGGTTGGAATAGGTCCATGTTGTAACTATCGCTGCTAAAATTTAAGGTACATGTCACATACTGTGAAGAATTCAAGTTATGATGACGAGTCCCAAAAAGTGCGAAACAACCTAGTTTGTGTCTAAATTTTAACCTGTATCTCGTCCCGGTGTCCCGCTTTTTGGCCCATCGCAACTTAAGTATACGCAACACAGATTCTACCTTCGAGGGAAAAATATGATATTCTTGTTAAGTATCAATTGGAATCTGTAAATACCCATTTTTACCATGAATCACCATCAATATATTACCATGAATTTACATTCTAATTACCATTTATGGAGTCAATGAGAGACATAAAAACTAATTACGATCATTATTATTACCAGAACAAAAAGTATACTTTCAGATCTTCAGTTATTCAAAAAAGTTAAACAATATCTTTGGAATACCAAACATCTTCTGCTTATCTGAAACTTCTCTTAAATATCTATCTAGTCTAGATTTAATATTGTGGTCGTAGCTATACATTTTCACAAACTTTGGGATTTTTATAACCTTGACCACTACTGTTAGTCAATGACCTTGAGTTCATATACATATTATACCTAACATAACTAAATGCAATCAAAATCAATGTCATCGGCTTGTAGCCTATTTTCGGCTTCAACAAAGCTCTTACAGGTATTCTGAAGCCGCGTATACACCTATAAGAAATTAACCTGTAACCTGAACGAGAATAATAGTCATAGTAGTAGTGAACAACAATCACGTCTGGGTCTTATTATTCTTATTCGGCCGCAAGGGAGTTATACGCAGTCACACTATGTCGAAGCGATTATCATCGCGTGTTGATTGATATAAAATAAATGCCTACCCACCTACTCCTACTAGTGGGTAGATCTATTTTTTCTATTTTTTTTTTTTTGTTTCGGTCAACTTAGTGGACCACTCTTGTTACGTGGCCGACTTGGCGCTAGTCTCGAAGGTGGGGAGGGGGGGGACCAGATATAAAAACGTGGGAAAACTGTTTTTTGGTCCTAGATTAGCTGTCCGTCTCCGGACATAAAAAATTTTGGGTAAAAAAACGAGATCTGGCTAGAGCGCACAACCTGGTGTGGCGCTATTCGTCCCATTAATCGCCGAGATGTCGCCGTTTTAGTTCATAATTTCTTCACAACCGACGGGTTAAAGTAACGGACGGAGTTGAAGGTATAATTCAGAGGAAGGCAAAAATTCGCATATTATGCCAATCAGTTTAATAGTTCAAAGTTTCAAGAAACAATTTCAGAATTGATATTTTGACATCTCCTAGTAGCCAAACCGAAGGCCAAACTAAGCAGCTTTTGATCAAGATAAGTCGACTTAAATCGGCTTAGTTCCACCGCAAGGAACATTATTTGGTAGTGAGCTGTAAAGTCATTTCAGGGACACTGTATAATAATGTATAGGTTTCCGATAACAGAGATTACATGTTTTAATTTTTGTATTAAAGCAAAGCTATGTAAACATCCAAACGGAACCCATCACTTTCCACTTACTGATTATCAGACATTTCAATTACATACTATTATTGCACTGATTTTATATTTAGTTTGTAAATCTAAATACAGGGTGTCGCTAAAAGATACCACCAACGCTCTAAGTACCACAGATTCCCGCGTACAGAATATGCCGATTTAACCGAAACTATCTATGTTCAAAAAAGCGCCCTTTTCAAGATACAGCACTTAAAAGGGGTTCAAATAAAAACACGTTTTCCAGGATAAGTTGGAAACGGATTAACTGAGAAACTTCCAAATTGCACCGCCTATACTACTATTGTTAAAAGTAAACTGACCTAGTTCCACAAACATTGACATACACGGTGTTCCTGTTTTTGAGGTCACGACTCACTTTTTACTCCAGAACTTTTTTATCCGCACGCCACTGATTGATTCTGTATTTTTTTATCCAAAGCCAAAAGTCTCGCCCAAAGTATTACTAAACTTTTTGCCCTTTTATAAAAATGTAATATCTTGCATCGTTTTCCCGTATAAGTACTTTTTTATGGTGGACCTACACTACTGAAAACGTATTTTTGTGAAAATCTTTTTTAGTTTAAAAATAAATTTCAAAAACAACGTGCCTCACAGATTCCTGGCTTACGAACATACCGATTTAGTGTGACTAGTGTTTCTGTTTTAAATGGCCCCTTTTTCAAAAACTTTAGTTTACCGTCTATTACGATTTTATCTCAAGGCCAATACATGTGAATAAAATTGTTCCTGTGAAATAAAAATTGATTATTTTAATTAAAACGAGATTTTCACAAATACGTTTTCGCGGTTAAGTCCATCAATAAATATTAATTCTGGGAAAACTTCTGGAAAAATTATTTGAGTAAAAAATACAGAATCAATCAGTAGCATGCGGATAAAAAAGTTCCGGGGTAGAAAGTGAGGTATGACATCAAAAACAGGAACATCCTATATGTGTTTGTAAAATTATGTCAGTCTATTGCTCTTAACTCGGCTCTTAGCAAAAGTGGTAGGCGGTGTAGTTTGGAAGTTTCTCAGTTAATCGATTTTTGACTTATTCTGGAAAACGTGGTTTTGGTTGACCTCCTTTTAAGTGCTGTATCTTGAAAAGGCTTTTTTGGAAATAGATAGTTTCGGTTAAATCGGCATATTTTTGTACGCGGGAATCTGTGGTAGAGCGTTGGTGGTCCTTTTAGCGACACCCTGTATATTGAAGTATTTTTTTTTAATCAACATAGCTACGAACATCATTTCCATTATTTTAGGGCTCGACCGATAGCAGAATTTTGTCGATTGCCCAATGCGGATAAAAATGCCGATCTTCAGAAAAAAATATCTGCTGTTGCCGATGCTGATGACAGATGGTCATCGTTAAATAGATCAATAAAATTTAATAATACATTATGTGTCACGATTTGTGGAATGCAAATGCAAAATAAATGCAAAATTTAAAATAATAATCGTGCTACTGTTACGTAATTTCAAAGATATTCCTTGCCCTGAAAGTGAAGAAAGAAATAGCAATGCGACCGCAGTGTCAACGAGGCCTTAGTTGTGACCTTAATATTAGTTTGCAATGGCTGTTTTTAGCTTCTTACCCACCCAGCACCCCTATTTCGCTTCTCGGTCCCGAAAAAATTAATGGAACTTAGAATACGTGGATGTAAATATTTACCCATAATAAATATTACTACTAGGCCCGGCACGTCCATTAAGTAGTAAGAGCTAAATCGGCAGGATCAAAAAATGATACATTGACAATAATCGAAGGCTAATTAAAGGCTATTTAAATGCCCTAATTTAAAATTTTGCCTCCGCGCATTTTTTCAAAAATTACTGTTCTGCTATAGTTTGCTGGCAGAGCATGCACTAAAAAGTGGTTTAAAAAATAAAATCGTAATTCCACTTGCGCAGTTAGTAATTAAAGACTAATTAAAGGATTCGGAAAGGCATCAATCGCGAATTAAATGCTCTAGGCTCGGCTCTAGGTATCCCTTTTCTTGAAAAAATGGGAAAAGTCGGGACTCGGGCGAAAAGTCGGCGGCACATGGCCGGAAAGTGTCTCCTCCAATAACGAAGACCACCTTTTCCGTCGCCTACTCATTGAGGGCTAATTAAAGGCTAATTAAATGCCTTATTAAACATTTTAAACTTTTAAAAAAATTACCGTTCTGCTAGCTTAAACTGAAGCTGGCAGAGCATGCGCTAAATAGTGATTTAAAAAACTAAAATCGTAAGTTCTCCTATCCGCAGGTTCGTTGTAGAAATGTAATGGTAGAGTTTGCTAGCACACTGAAAGTCGTCTAGAAACGATTTTCGTTTGCACATTGTTGCTAAAAACTACGTCCAATTAAAAAATTCCTCATCCAAAAAGAAATCATATTATTGGCCTGGTCGTAGAAAAATCGCCCCGTACCCACTGGGGGTGGATTAACAAAAAAAACTCTATATGTTGAAATTAGTATACAGGGTGAGTTTTTTTCAATGTTTAGTACAGGGATCTCGTAAACTACTGCAGTTAGAGGAACGGTTAAATGGGGAAAGAAGTGCAGTTTTATGAGCTTAATTCGAAACAGCTTTTGTTTTTTTGAAAATCTCCATGGCTTCCTAGATATTTAACAAAAAGTAAATTCCGCGGATTTCTTTACACCGAGCTAGCAGTCTTATTATTGGGATTAGAGAAAAATCGTAAAGGAAAAAGGAAAACCTTTTAGACGTTTTCATAGACAATAAAACTCCGTTACAATTTTTTTAATTTGTTGTGTCATTTTTGAGCTATGACGTAAACTTGTGTTTTTTTAAATGTAAGTCATAGTTGGCTATGACATCATTCGATATGCCTTTTTTTTCTAAATACAACGATATAAAACTCGATATCGTTTTTTTGAAAAATAAAAAAGTTAGGACGGTTTTTAATTTTATTTCCTCAACTTAATTAGGCGGCCATGTAAGCATAACTGATAGGCCTCAGTTGAATTTGAAATTATACATAGATAATTTTGCAGAATAATTTGTAATCCTCTATGCAAACAATTATACTTAATTAACTACAAATTTTCTAATAGCCATCTAGTAACTCTCTAGAAAATATTATGAAACATTTGAATACCTATATAAAAGGTTATAACGACGATTAAAATATCTGCGAAAATATTGTTCCGCAGCCCTCACAGCATTCTTTTGACACTGAATATAACATTCTATCATATCACGCTTCTCTTGGTTTGAAAATTCCATACTAGTAATTCACCTTGCAGGTTACACGATTTAAGAACTTCTGCAAAACCTGACTTCATACTTAAAGTTCAATGGAAATTATAAGTCTCTAAGTAACTAACTGTCAAATTTTATAGTTTCACTGTTTCTGTTACTGGTTGCTAAGCAACCGTCACATTTTGATATGAATATTTAGTCTAAAGTTCTACAGCGTAGGTAGGTATTGTAACAAGATTTTTGAAAGACTATTAAATTTTTTTTTTTTAAAGTTTCTCGAAAACTAGCTATCCCGTTGAACTATTAATTCATATAAGATTTTCAATTCAAAATTAACTATTAAATTCAGCGCCTATACCACGTATTTGAGGAAATAAAATTAAAAACCGTCCTAACTTTTTTATTTCCCGAAAAAACGATATCGAGTTTTATATCGTTGTATTTAGAAAAAAAAGGCATATCGAATGATGTCATAGCCAACTATGACTTACATTTAAAAAAACACAAGTTTACGTCATAGCTCGAAAACGACACAACAAATAAAAAAAATTGTAACGCCGTTTTATTGTCTATGAAATCGTCTAAAAGGTTTTCCTTTACGATTTTTCTCTAATCCAAATAATAAGACTGCTATCTCGGTGTAAAGAAATCCGCGGAATTTACTTTTTGTTAAATATCTAGGAAGCCAATGAAGCCATGGAGATTTTCAAAAAAACAAAAGCTGTTTCGAATTAAGCTCATAAAACTGCACTTCTTTCCCCATTTAACCGTTCCTCTAACTGCAATAGCTTACGAGATCCCTGTACTAAACATTGACAAAAACTCACCCTGTATTATGCAACGAGCTTATAATGAAGGCTATTAATACGCGAGTATGATGGTTAAGATACGAGCCGTATAGGCGAGTGTCTTAACCATCATAAGAGCGTATTAATAGCCATTATCTGCGAGTTCCATACACTATTTTTTCTACGACCCTTTTTTATTTCATAGAAAAGATTAAAAAATTATATATTTTAACAATGACCCGTGTACAATTGCGGATCATTGAGGTTAAGATAGGTTGCTATTTGTTTACGCATATTACCAAATTTTCTCTTCGTCGCTAAGATTATTCTGCTGAGACATGTTTTAGTATCAAGTTTAAAGGGCACTACTCACTACTGCGTAATTTTTATTATGCGAGTTCGAATTCCGAATTTTACGCTTCGATTTTGAGATTAATTAATAATTTTAATAACATTGACAGCCATTAATTACGATATTGTTTACCTGCGCAACGCGACGGTCGCAGCGTTGCCGCTTTGAATACTATCACGGAGCACTACGAATGATATAATACTTTATCTTCCTATCTTTTACACGATATACCTACTTATCAAATTAATTAAGGTGACATAAAATCTTGATAAATTTTCTTTGAATGTTACTTATGTTCTAAATTAAATAAACGTTCAGAATTTTTTTTCAGAAATACAGAACTTATATCACAGGGCTATTTTTGTCGTGAGTATGACAACTCTGTGACTTCGGTTGGCTTGCCGACCCGATTGTGAGCGAAAACGAACCGATTCGATTGCAAATGCTCCTCTGCCATTGGATAGCTTGACCAGTGCTTTAATGAAAATTTGTATCTTAATGAGACCCATTAAAGCACTGGTGATTCATATTTAATATGCATATTAAAGGTTGGGAGTAGAAAAACATAAATTTAATATGGCGCGTCATAATGCATAAACGTTTGCCCCGAAACAACATAATTTGGAATTCCTTTCTCATGTCCATAACTCAATAACGCGTCAATCGATCGAAAAAATCATTTCTACTAACATGGTAGATCAAAGATCGTACATTTCACTGCGTTATTCAAAATGTAATTCGGATAATCCGTGCCCTCAAAAAAGTTTTTTTTTTTAAATCCACTTCCAACAACGGGGCGAATTTTCTACTTCTAATTAATTACCTTTAATGAGCCTTTAATTACTACGCAAGTGCAATTACGATTTTATTTTTTTAAACCCGTTTTTAGCGCATGTCCTGTCAGCTTAAATTTAAGCTAGCAGAACAGTCATTTTTCTTTAAATGCGCGGAGCCTAAAATTTTCAATTAGGGCATTTAATTAGCCTTTAATTGTCAATGTATCATTTTTTGATTCTGCCGACTTTGCTCTTCCTACTTAATGGACGTGCTAAATTAAAAGGGGTAGTCCTCAGGGTAGTCCCTCTCACTCGCCCTCTCATTAAATATAAGTTGAAAAAAAAATGTGTGCACAAAATGACGTTTCGTTTAAAAGATACAGGAACAGAATGCGAAAGTAAAAAAAAAATATAACAGTTTTTGGTAATAAGCTCGGTTATAAGTTATAACTCGTGTAAATTTACGGCGTTTCCGAGTTGGGTGAAATTACCTGAGTGACCCTTCGACTCTACGGGGCGCCTTATAATCCTGGAGCTCAGTTGGGCGAAGGAATTTTTAAATACCGTTGAATTATTTGAATGCTCTTGTATGGCTACATTGCCAGATTTCTATACAGCAGAAACATGAAACATTAATAGAAAAGTAAATATAGGTATACTGAATATGGCGATACACATTATAATTATAGTTATATTTCAAACATGTTGCCCCAGTTTCAAAACAACTACATATAAGCAACCATAACGGGAGCTGTTTATTTATGCGATGGGTATTTATTATTTTTTTTCCGCAATATAACTCACCGGTAAGTCAGGTCTTTGGTCAGGGTAGTTTTTTTTTTCTTTTTTTTTTCACTTGACCAAAGATCTGACTTACCGATGGCGCTAAAGTGCAACATAGCCATAGGTAGATACGTACCTACTACCTACTCGACTTCAATTATTAATAATAAATTGATTATAGGGATACCTATCCGATCTACTAAAAGCACCACTAAATAAATCTGGCAACACTACTATATGTATATGGGCAAGGCCGCAAATGTATTTCTTGCCTGTCCAGTTATGTTTCATTATCTCTTATAATCCCTTCATTTCTCGTTTGTCGCCCAACTGAGCCCTGGGATTATGGAAGAACCAGATCCTTCGCCCAACTCGGTATCGCCCTAAATTTTAACCCATTTTGATTAACCTTGGCATACTTAAACAATAAACAAACTAAAATCTCTAATTTGGCTATTTCAGGTTTTATATCAGTACCAGAGCTAAACTGTATTAACTCCATTTTTTTCGAAAATAGGCTTTATTCATTTTAATATCAATTCAGTACTGCTCTGTTGAATGGTTATCAGTATTAACTCCTAGGTAATACTGTTTCGGAATTATGCAAAGTAAAACTGTATTAAGTTCCTAGTCGACTCCGAGCTAAACTAACTTATGAGCGCAATATTTCTGGTCAAAAATTAATTAAAGATTGGTAGTTAATACAGTTTAGCTCTGAGGTACTGATATAGGTACCTATTTTCCAGTAGCGTAGACATTCAGGGTTGGAGCTCCTTTTCTCTCCCTATCTTTTACACCACTGAGTTTATTGCAAGTAACAAACCGAGACACAAACGTTATTAAATAGCCATTTTGAAACAAAAAAATATTCTTTGATTTTTTCATAATAATGTTTTGAGATATGTTAAGTTTCCTCTGGCAATGTCATTAATCATTAAGGCATTATAAAATTCTAGTTAGATAGGTAACTTTTAACGGAAACAATAATTTTGTAACGTAAGTAAATGACCAAATAATACCTGAGAAAACTTTAAAATAAATTATCTGAGAAACGGTGCGGCGTATTAAAAAAAAATAAAAAACACTTTTTTGTTCTAAAATGCAAGGGCTATTGAATAACGTTTTTGTATGTGCAATAAAGTCAGTGGCGTAAAATAGAGGGAGGAAAAAGGGCGTCAACCCTTTTTACACCCTGTATCTTTTAAGCGAAACGTCATATTTTGAGCTGAAATTTATTTTTTTATTATACACAGATAGTCTCTTATAGAGGATGTTCATTTAAAATGGCATTATACTTTTCTACCGCGGTAAGGGCGTAGCACGCCGCTAAACTTGCGAATACGCTTGGAACTGTTATTTACTCAACAGCACCCTTGAGTTCCAACTCTCTAAAGGAATGAACTCTGCAATAGAAGTCAAATAGAAACGGGTGCTGTCCGTTTTCCTTCCTTATTCGCACCTATGAGACGGCCAGGGTACCTATAGCGTATAGCCACAAAAACCCACAAACTTGCAGATTGCTGATTGTTACTGGGTAGACTGGGAGAACGAAAACGGTAGGTACTAGGTACCAAAATGAAAGAGTAAGTTTTGGGCATCTTGCAGCTTACTTTCCTTCAGAATCCTCACAAAATGAAAAAAATAAAATAAATTTACAATTTCAACAATTAGATCACAACAGCGGTATGAAACTGTAGTACACGCGGATGTAAATAATGACCCACAACAGCTTCACAATAATGTCACGACCTCGGTCACGACTTTGAATCTGACAGTTTTGTAAAAATTCGTAACACATACATAACCATATCATACTACAGGGTGCACCATGTATCCTTCTCTATATTGCTATCTCTTAACGCTAACAGATACAGGGTCGGTTAAACAAGTCCAAAGAAGCGCAATTTTGTGGCCATCTCGAATCAGTCAAGACATACGAAATATCTGTGACCGTTCCTGAAATATCCAGAAAAACTTAAAAATCGAGGTTTCTTATTTTTGTCATAACTTTTTTATTACTGGAGATTAATGAATAATTTTTTGTAGGCTTGCATAAGTCGGCAAGAGCTACCTATCTGACATTTCAAAAATTTTCAAAGCCGACTAGATCTTAGAATTTTCATAGTCAACTTTCGTTTTTCTTATGGCCACCATATTGTTTTTTTATGTTGTTCGGTATAAAAAAAAAAAACTAAAAATTGTTAAACTTCAAAAAATGAATTTAAAAAATTTCATTCTTCATTTTTCTTTACAAAAAAGACAACCTTTAAGACCGAATTTCCGAGCGAATTTCATAGATAAATTCAAAAACCATAAGGCAAGCACTATTTCGGCGTATTTTACAAATGTTGACGTTTTTCAACGATTTTTTTTGTTTTTCTTTGAAAAAAGAAGAAAAATTTTCCAATTTTTTTTTAAGTTTATTAATTTTTGGTTTCCATTATTTTTTTCATATCGAACGACATAAAAAAATAATATGGCGGCCATAAGAAAAACGAAAGTTGACTGAAAACTTTTGGTTCTAGTCGGCCTTGAAAATTTTTGTAATGACAGATGGATAGATCTTAACGGCTTATGTCAGCCTACAAAAAATTATTTATTAATTTTTAATAATAAGAAAGATATGGCAAAAATAAGAAATCTCGATTTTTCAGTTTTTTCAGGATATTTCAGGAGCATTATTTCTTGCATCTTGCATGCTTGACGGATTCGACATGACCACAATACTGCGCATCTTTTCTCTAATTTAACCGACCCTGTATCTCTTTGCCTTCAGCCTTCAGGAGATAGCAATATACAAGGTGATTCAGTAATGAGTACCATAAATGATACGGGGTGTACCTACTGTCAAAATAATACGAATACCAAGAATAACTTTTTTTCCAAAAGTGCTTCCCTAACAAGATACAGGGTGTGAAAGGGTCGATTTGGAAAACACTTATTTGATCGTATCTTCTAACTGGGTTGAACTATTTAATTCATTTTTGGTAGACATCTACTACATAATAAGGACCGTAAACGGACAAAATTTTGTCGCATTTGAACAATCCAGTGGCGTAGAATTGGGGGTCATGTGACACTTTTTCCCCCCAAAAAAAAGTTGCTGTTGGGTTTTTTCCCATTTTTATTTGGTTTTTAGTATTATTGGTTCAAATACCACAAAAAAGGTACACTTGTTTCATTTGCCCAGAAGCGTCCGTTTCCGAGATATTCTGACTTGCGTGTAACTATGTGAAATACCAAGTTGCAAAATTTTATCACAGAAAAAGTTTTATTAACAACCAAATAAAATACTTAAAGTCGAATACATCTACCTACGTAAGTTTATAATTAACTGAAAAATAATAAAAATAAAATTAAAGTAAGTTTTCAAAGTGTCCTCCATTGGCACGAATGCATTGATGTAAATGATTTTCCAAATTAAAAATTATTCTACCAATACTTGGATTGTTTGTTAACTCTGCAAAGGCATTCACAACTCTGAGCCTGAGATCCTCTAAAGAATTTACCGGTGTTGCGTAGACTTTGGTTTTTAATTGCCCCCACACACTAAAATCCAACGGGTTCAAGTCCGGTGATCGAGCAGGCCAGTGAATGGGAGCATCAACTCCACGACCAATCCATCTATTTGGGAAGTTTTCATCAAGCCATTGCCTTGGCTGCCTGCCATAATGAGGCGGAGCACCATCGTGCATAAACCAGAGACTGCGCCTGGTTAACAGAGGAATGTCATCAAAAAAAGAAAAAAAAACTTCTTCCAAAAATTCCTGGTAATTGTTCGCGTTTAAATTTCCGGGGAAAAAATGAAATCCAATAATTGTATTTCCACGTGTAGCAGCCCAAACATTTAATTTAAATGTGTGTTGGTAATGGGTAACTTTGGTGGCTCTTGGGTTTTCTTCTGCCCAAACATGTGAATTTCTCATATTAAAAATGCCATTTCTTGTGAAAGTGGATCCATCCGTAAAAATTATGTTGGAAATAAAATTGCGGTCTTGGTTATGCATATTCAATAACCATCCACAAAACTCCACACGTGCAGCATAATCTTCAGGCAAAAGGTCTTGAACTTGCCTCAGATGGTAGGGATATAGCTGGTGTTCCCTTGCAATGCGCCAGGCACTGGCTTGCGAAATGTTTGTTTGGAGTGCCAAACGTCTTGTACTTACTGTTGGATCGTTTTCTAACAATTCCAAAACTTGTTCCTCGTTTCCAGCTGTGCGTGTGGTTCGTTGCTTACCGTTGTTTAAAAGTTTTGGTTTTATATTACCAGTTTCGCGACAACGCCGTTCCACTGACAAAAAAGTCCGCCGATTTTGCACTATTGTGTTGGGATACTTTTCGGAATATCGTCTAACTGCCGCATTCGAATTTCCAAAACATTCTCCTAATGTTAAGAGCATATCTGTGTACTCGCCATTAGAAAACCTTTCCATGTCTTTAGCTTTTTTGATAATTTACTTTTTGACAAGTTAGTTTTTTAATTGTGAATTATTGATAAATAAGGCGCCTTGATAATTTTATTTGCAGTTTAATATTTCACATAGTTACACGCAAGTCAGAATATCTCGGAAACGGACGCTTCTGGGCAAATGAAACAAGTGTACCTTTTTTGTGGTATTTGAACCAATAATACTAAAAACCAAATAAAAATGGGAAAAAACCCAACAGCAACTTTTTTTTTGGGGGAAAAAGTGTCACATGACCCCCAATTCTACGCCACTGGATTGTTCAAATGCGACAAAATTTTGTCCGTTTACGGTCCTTATTATGTAGTAGATGTCTACCAAAAATGAATTAAATAGTTCAACCCAGTTAGAAGATACGATCAAATAAGTGTTTTCCAAATCGACCCTTTCACACCCTGTATCTTGTTAGGGAAGCACTTTTGGAAAAAAAGTTATTCTTGGTTTTCGTATTATTTTGACAGTAGGTACACCCCGTATCATTTATGGTATTCATTACTGAATCACCTTGTAGAGAAGGATACATGGTGCACCGTGCACCTGTATAATAGGTATCATGGAATATGTTTTCTTCTGTGATTTAAATCAGTTGAAATTGTACCTTTTCTTTAATTATTAAAGGATTCTAGAGGGGGTCACCTGATGTGCAAATAACCAGAGACGTTTAAATGCTCATTATTCGTTTGACCACGCAAGGGGGTGAGCCAGTTACGACTCCCGCAAACGAACCGTTTAACTTCCAGAGATAATTGTAAAATTGTGAAGTTGGCCGGATCGGAAATTTAAAAATCCATACCTAGGTATCATTTTTCTGGACGTGGTCAATCGAAATTATTGGATGGTCAAACGATTGAGCATTTAAACCTCTCTATTTACTCACTCAATTTGTAAATTTTGATAAGTTAGCCGGAAATTTTTCTTTTTGCAATTACACAAAAACAAAAGGTGGTCAAACGAAATAATTATTGGGTGGCAAACGATGGTCAATCGCATGCGCTATAGCAATCAGTTTTCCCGGAGCTTTTCCGGCTTACTTCACGAAACTATGGTACCATTTTCGTCTTCCTAGCAGCAATCTGGATGTTTGTGATTTGCGTTTTCCCTAGGGCCAGTCTTGAAAATGGTGACCACCTGTACATCCCACATGGGTACCTACCTATCTACGCACCTATTGGTTAATGTCGGCGTCAGACACAAATAAAATAAACAAACTAACGATTGTTTTACTTTATTTGTAAAAAAAATAAAACATTTCCGGGTACCTATACCTATACAATACAAGAAAACTATATACTTAATTCGATTTTTTTTTTCTAGAAATACACAAGTAGTACACAAACCCTTTTCCTGTTAGTTTAATTAAAACAGAAAAATCTCGAGAAAAATGATCAGAGCACCGCATGCAGTTATATAAGTAGGAATTCCAAACAAAATAATATTTATTGTAAAAGCGGAAAACAAATAATACCTAAAATTATTAAGACGGATTATTTAAATCAACAATATCATGGCAACAACTGAGTTGTTTATTTAATTTATTATTTAAAACTCTAATTTAGAGCAAACATTAAAAAAAAAAACTATCTACTAAACGGCATGAAAATTAGGAAATCGTGACTTGGCGTCATTTGATTCTGTAAGTTTTTATTTTTAGTCTAAAAATTGGGTTTATAAATGAGAGACCTTACCTGAGCTTCTGTTAATTTGGAAGGTGTAAGGTAGCAGCGATATAAAGCCATTTGGATCACTAACTTTTACTTTAATGAGAAAAACACTCGAAATTCGGAATCTGAAAAATATCGTAGTGCCGAAACGAAACGTAACCACAACTTACACTACCCGCCAACTGACCAACTGAACTGAAACTGCTGAACTGACGTGAGTACTGGTACTGCTAACTACTGAGTATGAGTAAGACGAGTACTAACTGTGCAGTCGTGTGTCGTGTACTAACACTAACCAAACTACAAAATGATATTGAGAGATGTGATGTGATAATGTGCTGATTTATTAATGTTTAATGTAGTATACCTATAATAACGAAACGAGAAAGGAGCGAGTGAGCGAGCAACAGAAGTAACAGAACAGCGAAGCGTCAGCGGACTCAAAGCGACAAGACAAATGCGACAATAATTATTATTATTTTATTTTAGGGAGTAGCGAACGAGCGAGGGAGACAGCGAGACCATGCCATGCGTGGACCTTGATACCTTAGACTTCGGCAAGCCGAGCCGACCCGACCGATGAGAGGATTGGTAACCTGAAACCATAGAGTAAATAGAACCAGTGATGTGCCGTATTCTTTACCTCTATTCTTTACGCGATTCTTTACGGGTAAAGAATTCATTCTTTACATGGACTTTTTGGAGGTAAAGAATGTAAAGAAGACAAAGAATGTAAAGAAAACAAACAATAGACAATGTAAATTTAGGCTTATTATTGCTTAATACTTTATGTGTATCTAATTAATTACTACTAAATAATAATAATAATAATGTATGCCTCATTTTTTATTGATTGAATGAGAATTATTATTATTATTATTGGTAACCCTAACCCTACATTTTAGGTCACCTATTTATTTTGAATTTTTTTGTGATTATCTGGACTGAAATTATTGTTAAATAAGGTTGAGTAAGGAAGTAAAAAGGCAGGTTTTCTTGGTTCGTTTATTTAACTCAGTTACATTATTGTATTCAGTATCCCTTACTATAATTAGTTAGAATCTCGAATTTTTAAAGATGAATACACATGGAACCGTTTTTTATATCGGTTAAATGTTAACCGATTTAATCGTCGATTTAATTAGCATGCAGTGTGAGATTTGCAATTACCTACTGTGACAAATTTCAACAGTACGTCCCATGTAAGTATAGCTGACGGCATAAACTATGGTAATATAAAGTTTCTTTGCTAACTGAATCGATTCGTTTACGATTTCAGTTAGTATAGTTTGTCTCATGGTTCTCAGCTTCCCCAACTAGATCCCATGCATTTAGGAAAGCTTGTGAACCGGTAGAGTTATGTAGCATTATAAGACCATTTTTGAGTTCCTAGACGAATTTTTCCACCCGTCAATAAGTCGTAGTTCTACATGTTGAGGGTTCCAGATGTCTTCTCTCGATATATTTCTTGTAAGCATTTTCTGGTAAAGTAGTTGATGATACTTTTGTGACTGGGTAACTTAATTCCATATATGCTGGATCCATTATTTGATGATGATATGCCAGAGCTAGTCTCGCCAGTCAAAAATAAGTGATCTAGCGAAACCAAATACCTTAAAATATTAATACCGGACACTTCCTCTCAAAACCTCCGTCCATTTTTACAGCGCCCTCATGCAGGAACTGGGGACACTAAGCTGTTTTTAAATTCAAAGTTAGCTAAGTTACCTAGGTAACTTTTCACGGTTTTTGACAGCTGCAGTCAATCATAATCATTAATAATTTGTCATTAGTAATTATTGAACGTTTTAGTTTCAAGTATAATTTCAATTTAAAGTTACTCTCAAAGCATTATATCAGCGGATAATTTTGTTGGGTACCAGTTTAAATAGGCATTTATAATGTACCGCTGTATTAAAGTGAACATATTATGTCTGGAAAATATGTGCTGTGTGCTGTGTGCGGTTGCTCGAACTGTAAATGGATTGTTAAGCATGTCCAGATCTTTCCACGGTGTTCCAAGCCAAGCAGGAATAAAGAATTATGTATAAAGTTAACTTTAGAAGCCTCGTAAATAAACTTATAAATATTTTATAACTATGCTGATGGAAATAGGAACAAGCAATAGGTTATAATAACATCGATGAGTGACGAAATTTTGAAAAAGTGTGGAGTGTCGAAGCCGATTTCTCACCATATTATTTTGTACCTACTGATCATTTCAAAGAAGAAAATTTTGTTAATCCAGCAAATAATAGACCTTTAAAACTGCAAGGAAGCACATTATTGGAATTGCGGCAAATAAAAGGCTTACACTTAGGTAGCGATTCATCAATCTTTTTGAAATATACCTACCTAAAGATATTAATAATATTGTGTGCAATAGAAGTAAATTATTGTTAATATAATAAACATATTGAAAACTTTGTGGTTTATTGTTGTATTATAATTCTTCGTCCCAATTTCCTCCGTCTATTTCGTCTAATTAATTTTAAGAGCTTTTCTATTCAGCGTTGATATTTAAAACTCCCGCTATATTTCACCAAATTTAATTTTTAGTGTCCCCAGTTCATGCTTGGCGGCGCTGCTAAATTGGACGCAACCTGCTGCAATGCTATAGGTATAGGAGTGTCCGGTATTATTATTTTAGCGTATTTGGCGAAACTAGCAGTGATGGCTACTGCAGTGAAACGTCAACGTGTTCGATGTCGGTGGTGCTGGTGATTGAAAACTTGAAGCAAAACCCTAAAATAAATAAATATAATCAGTACTTCACTTATTTTTTTTTATAACTGAAAGTTTCAAACATACTTTATCAACCTGCTCTGTTTCCAGCTCCACCTCTACTTCGACATGTACCTACCAGTGTTTTCATGAAAAAAATTTCTTCACAAAATACTTCTCTAGGTGATTCTCAGGTTCTTCAGAAACATTATTCGTAACTAATTGTTGTATTAATTTCCTCTTTCAAGCTTGACTCATAAATTGGCAGCGGTACGAATGATCGGAATGATTCATTATCAGAATTTTGATTTTCGCTATCCAATGCTTAACGTTTGTGAACTTTTCCTTCTGATAAAAATAATAACTACTCGAAGTAGTGGGAATTAAATCTGCTGGTTTAGGAGGACCTCAGGTACCTATTCCTAAAATGTGTAAAACATGCTTGAAGTCAAGTGCGAATAAAAATCAAGACCTGAATATACCTAAGTACAATATAATATATTATATCTCACTCAGCAACGACTTGAATTTAACTTACCTAATGTGCCTTTAATCTAGAAATTGCAGTATTAGCAAGGTATTTCTCACATATTCGCATGTTCCACAATCCACAACACATAAAGCAATATAATTTTGATTATTATTTATTTTAATTTCGGTGAACTGGACTGGAGCTCAGAATATTCCTAAGTTTTGACTTCTGAAAACCATCGTAATCTATTTCTATTGTGCGTGGTAGTGGGATTCCATGAACATTAATAATTTGTTATCAAAACATAGAACATAACCTTGCTTTTCAATTATTTTCGTTCTTTACCTATTCTTTACATTCTGTACGTATTGTTTACATTGTTTACGTCAAACGTAAGGATGAATTCTTTATGCGTAAATGCACATATCACTGGTGGCTCTTGGTGGATGGTGGCCAGAGCTGGCCGCATGTACTCGAGTACTTTACTCGTATTTTTGTTACGAGTAAAAAAACTACTCGTAATTTTTTACTCACAAGTACTTTCCATCCAAAATACTTACTACTCGTACGGATAAGTACAATTACAACTACTCGAGAAATTTTACTCGTCAAATACGGATATTTTTACGGATAGTAATGACGTCATGCCGTCAGCAGGGAACCGATAAAAACGAGTTCACCGTCCTGCACAATTGCACTGCCACTGTCACTAGTAATGCCGCATTTTATATTACATATTTTTATATAACATATCAAATATGCGCCATGTAAGACGTTATTAATTTCTTTACAATAAAATTTCTTTCATTGAAAAAATTCTTTCAAATTCGAAACATTTGAATTTATGTAGAAGATTAAATATTGCTTTTTCCCTTACCTCCCCGCTCCCCCCCCCCCTAAATGAAAGCCTAACTTCGCCACTGGGTGCATCCGTGCATCGGGCGTCATGAAGCACTCTCGAACAGGGCGCCATTATCACAGGAGCCGGCACTGCTGAGATTAGAATATGATACGATCTACGGAACGGATATACCTATTTATTGATTAAGAAAAAAAATTATTAAAACATTAGTGTTTTATTCATAATCAATAATAAGTATGCAGAGATTCTATGAAGAAAGGGTTGAAAACATAAATTTTATGGATATACATATGCTCTCACTCGTATTTAGCTATCACAAGCCTGACGTCATAGGCTGGCTGCGCCTAGGTATTTATTGGTATCATGATGGATCATGCGCACGGCACGAATAAAACTACTCGTACTCGTTACTCGTGTTTTCACGAGTATTACTCGTACTCGTCCACCTGTTTGTGCCAAAATACTTACGAGTAAATACTTACGAGTACATTTTCCAAGTATACTCGTACTCGAATTATTTACGAGTATACGAGTACTCTTTTCAGTACTCGTGCCCAGCTCTGATGGTGGCTCGAGAGCCATAAGTTTTAATGTGTCTGAGTTACCCGTAGGGTAAGGCCAATCAGCTATCCTAGAGGAGAGAAGAAGAAGAAGAAGAATGTTTAAGGTTTAGGGTTTAGGGATCGAGGTTTTTGGTTTTGGTATTTGGTAATTGGTATTATTTTTTTATTTTCTTGCGGTTTTGACTTTTGTTTGAGAAATGAACATCTGAGACTGAGATGAATGGAAGAAGACAAATAGAGTAGATTTTTAATAAGTAATGAATGAGTATAATAATTATTATAACATTCTAATTTCTAATGCAAAAATAGTATTTGTCTGAAAATTTTTGGTTACCAATTTGGTGAAATAATCTTCGTACTTCCCTAATAAAATTAGGAAGGAAGTTAACCTATAATGGCTACCATAAGAATAAACAATTATTCTAGATTACTTATTTCTTCGAGGATACTGCAATCAAGACATGGTGCTCCAAGTCCGCATGAGATTGCTTCCCAAGTTTGCAGACATGCAAGTACTAAATACAATTCAAAAGAATGTAGGTATGACTGCCAAATAATAGCAATAGGTACTTTTGGTGATGGACAGATGAGGGGCCAATCGCATATCACTATAAATTTTTACATTGGTTGTAGTTTCAACTATGTTGTATTGTTGTATTTCTTGTTTAACCTTTAGAATCTAAGAGGACTATGGAGCTCATAGGGTGCTGGTGGGTAAAACAGGCGGTACGGGTAAGGTTGCTGATTGACACCCTGAGTTTCCCTCCACTAAGTCGGGTCTTTGATCAGGTTAGGTCTTTTCTTTCTTAAAATTTACTGCCCTTACGGCTTTTCTTTGTTCTCTATATTTTATATTTTACTTTTGTTCTTTCATTTTATTGAAATTTCAGGTAAAAAAAACTACCCTGACCAATGACCTGACTGTGGATGGGAACTCAGGGTGTCAATCAGCAACGTAACCTATGATGGATCACTCGAGAAGGGCAAGGAAAATTTTCCAAAAGTAGTCAAATTGATAATGGGCCATTTGACTGGTGATTAAGGTTATAGAGAAGCGAATATATCCCTTGTTACCTGTTTGTAGAGACTTCTTTCACTAGCACCTTGTTTCTCTTACAGCGGGTATTATAAAGGCTCCATTAAGTTAACGGGCAGATTTCTGTGGCTATTTCTGAAGAAGGTATCGAGTCTAAGTGGAAATTTTATAAATTTATCTATTCTTGATATGAAAGTAATTACAAAAATGTTAATAAAAGTCATTTGACGTCGATATTGGCTTTTAAAATGGTCACAGAAATCTGCTCATTAGCCTAATGAGCCGTTCTAATGTTGGCTGTTAGAGACCCATACTATGTCGAAGTGTGTAAGTAGTATGTCGGACTGCGAGTGGCCCCTGATCTGTGACTAAACTATGGTAATTAGATAATTACCGTATTCATATTTTTAGTTTATTATTGTGTTTTCAAGAAGATGCAGATTGCAAATACCTATGCCATTACATGTCTACAAGGTGTTTCTAGAATAGCTGGCCAAACTTTAAGGGCGTGTAGGGAACGTCAAATGATGATGAAAATCCTTATATTCTCGCGACAGCGCCTCCTAAGGAAACTACGGGCCCCTAATGAGGGGTCCCCGCCGAATGGTTTCTGCTAAATATCTTTGAAACGATTTGAACTAAAATAACGAAATTTTGTATGGCCCTTGAACTTTTTATGTCTAACGAAAATAAACTACAACAATCTCGAAATGTTAATACCCTGTCTGTCAAACTGAAGGGGCGGGGGTTAAATACGACTTCAACATTTTCTTGTGCAAAAGTTATTACAAATTTTTTTTAACTAGAATGGGATAAATCAGATACTTGGAGTGAAAAATTATTTCTTTTTAGGGTACCTTCCATAGTGCTTTTAACATTAATAACATCCCGCCGGTGTTTATAATTAAAAAAAAATTCAGGTGTTTCTAAGCTAGCAGGATTTATCATCAAGTCAGCAGTTGTGCTCTTTTGAAACATATTTTCAACAAACTGAACGTTTTGCCTCTCAAAATTATTGGGGAAAATTATTTTATAATTGAGACCATGAAATTTTTTAAATACTGATTTTTTTTCTTCATAAAGTAATTTTAAATGTTCAAAACTGGCATGCTTTAATTTTGTAAAGTCTTCAAAATCAGGAT
This sequence comes from Malachius bipustulatus, assembly GCA_910589415.1. Taxonomy (NCBI): domain Eukaryota; kingdom Metazoa; phylum Arthropoda; class Insecta; order Coleoptera; family Melyridae; genus Malachius; species Malachius bipustulatus. The sequence goes on along the minus strand of OU342631.1, from coordinate 59,936,673 downwards.
ACACTTTTCGTCTCGGTTTTCGTATAATTTCTTAAATTAATCCAATTATTTCGTATACATTGGAAAATATTGTAACCTCCAACCCCCTTGGCCTGGTGCTCTCTAGAACTTCCTTCCCCCCTTTTTCTTGGTAGGACCATTTTTTTGTTGTGTGTGACGTCTTGTAGCCCCTCCCCATTTTCCTAGTCCCGTTCCAGGCCTCCATCCCTGCTGGTACACAATTTTCCTACCAACGCCGTATATTTGCTGCTGCTCCGAGATTGTTTGCGATGTAATTGGTTGACGTGTGATGTTTGTTGTAGTGCCCTTGTGAGGATCAGTCAAATTAGCGGGCTGACTTAATTTGACGCATTGAAGTTTCCCTGGAAATTGCGAATGTTGTTTCCCTTGCTAGTACCAGGCTGGGCGTTGTCTCTCTGATTTGCCTGCCAAACATTTGAAGCGGGTCGAACTTTATTATTTCGAAGCGTTGTTGGAACGGGCCTGTTGAATGTAATTATGTCTTCCTGAGTTTTCAAAAACTACGCTGCAGCAGTCAAAGAATGTTGTTTCGTCAATGACCACATCGCCTGAATGTGTGTAGGGTAATGTCGCATAAGGCTGGCCACTAGTATTTCCTCAGGAATTGGATCTGTCAATAGTTTCGCTAAATAGACATAATAGTATGCAAAATGCTGGCACATCGTGTGAGTATTTGTCCATATTGCAGTGCTAATTTGATGTCTTGGTCGGTTCTGTTCTTGGGTTGACCAGAAACTTTTCAAAAACGCAACCTTGAAATCATCGTAGGATTCCCAAGACGATTGGTATATACTTGCCCAATTTCTCACATGACTTTGGAGTCCTTCCATTGCGGTTTCTGGGTGTTATGCCTCCGGTATCATTCTTTTGCGAAAATACTTTTCCAGTTCCTCAATGTATCGAATCGCCCGAAAACCAATCTGTTGAGGATCAGGATACTTAAGTGGACTGTCCGCCTGGGTATATACGATCGCTGACGTGGTGTTAGGTGTAATGACGTCACTCCTCTGTACTGACATAGGTATCCCGCAGCCTGTATTTCCTGCTCCGTTTTCCATGGCTGACGGTTCATTTTGCTGACTCTCGCTATTAATTCTTGCCTGTATTCCTTCCATCTCATTTCTCATCATAGTCTGGGTTGCTTCCAGACGCTGGTCTAGCTGCCAACTAGCCCTCTGATTCTCCTGAATCATTCTATCAATGCCACTATTCATTGCCGTCTGTAATGCTTGTATTGCCGTTTTTTGTTTTTTATTTTATTTATTCATTTATAGAATAAGGTCATCCAACAGATCACAATAATGACCCAATATAGGATGACACAACTTAACAATACAACAATACAAAAACATCAGTCTCAAAACAACAGAAACAAAGTTACACGCTCAAATTATGTTTGTATATAATAACAAGCAAAAATAAAGTAAGCTAAACTAAACTAAACTAAACAAACAATAAATAAAACGATAAATAACAATAAACAAAAAGTTGCTCAAATAATTCCCGCGTCCATTCAGCTAATGTCGTTTCCTTAACTCCATTTTCCCGCTGTTCCTCTCCTCTCTCCTGCTGAATTTCCTCCTCCATTGGCGTTCCTTCACTTTCTGTTGCTGCTCCTTCACCTGTAGGATTGGTGGCCCCTTGGGTTTACAGGGCGACAGGTTCCTGTTCCTCCGGGTCATCGCCGGGGCTGCGGTGGCTAGGAGCGACGGTCGGGCTCGGGTCTGCTGTGGTAGGCGGCACGGCAACAAGGCGGATGCGAGCCGGACGGCCTCGTCTTGACTTTCGAACGATAGGGGTGACTGGCGGTATTGACAACTTGCGTACTTTCTGCGTAGCTGATTTACGGGGCACGGGCTGCGGCTTTAGGGGTTTTCGTGGCATCTTCAGGAGTGAGGAATTACTTGTTCTCGGTAATTTCTTCGACAAGCAACAAGTATAAGGAAAGGAGTAGTCTACATTCAGAAAGCCGAATCAAGACTGCTCGCGCTGAAGTCTCTGCCTGTATTTATAGTAGATGGTCAACCCTTGTCTTCGTGGTCATTGTGTCTATTTAGGTCAGCGCTTTCACCCGTTCGTTCCTTTATCCAATGACTCGTTATGGTAGATTTCCCTGCTTTCCTCTTATGTGAACTAAATGGTGGATATGTCATCTGATGAAACTGCTTTTCCTTTACATGGGACAATTTACGTCGTGTTTCTATCACTTGTATTAATGAAGTTTCTTTTGTATTTTATTTAATTTCCGGTCATCTGTTTAAGCGATATTTAGTTTAAGTCGTTGGCTATTTTCACCTCACTTTTCTTCTGATAATCTTTCTTCACGTGACTATAGGTAGGTACTACCTTGTTGAATACTTTTAGAGAAAAACTATTTACCCGGGGGCGTTAGGTTTCAATATGTACCTACAGTATGTGTTAAAAAATTTCCTCTTTATCGTAATTAGGGTTCGAAAACTGCATGAATTAGGTATGCATGCTCAATCGGATTTATATCCGGAGACAAGGGTGGCCAATTCATTCTTTCAATATTGTGATCTTCCAAAAAGTCGGTGACAATTCTAGAGCGGTGAGATCTTGCATTGTCATTGACTAAAATTAAATCGCCACTAACATTTTCAGCATAGGGGACCACAATATCTCTAATATACAGATCTCTATATTGTTCTCCATTCATGCTCTCCCCTCTCAGTATCACTAATTCACTCATTATTACTAATTCATTATTATTCCACCCCAAGCAGTCACTCCTCCACTTCCAAAAGCCATCCTGGCCTCCATGTGCTCTTCCATAAATCTTTCGTTCCTTCTTCTCCACACCTACCCCAGTCTGCTATTGGCGGTCTCTGGCCCATTGCAGCCGAGCAACACGGTGTTGAGGTTGCATCAAAGGGCAAGCTGATCATCTTCAAGTCTAAAGTCATGAAGTCTTCTCCTTACTGTTTGACTAGAAATATGAACTCCTGTCACATTCATGAAGACATATTACTTACTGCGCTCGCAGTTGATTTTCCATTATGTCTCCGTACAGTTCTTCGGATCAATTAATCTTGCGCTGCTGTCGTTTTCCGCCTTCTGCCTCCCCCTCTGCTGTAATTGATGTCACCAGTCTGACGTCGGCGAAGGGCTTGATAGATGCTTGCCTTGTGGTGTTGAAAAATTCGGCGATCTGGGATACTCCATAGCCTTCGTCACTCATTCTGCCTACTATGGCCAGTTGGTTTTCATTTAAACGTGTCATTTTTAACTGTAGGCCCTCTTAAACAGAACTGCGGATGAACGTCATGCAAAGAAATCTCAGCTCAACCGACAAACTCAACTGTGTGAAGTACGAAGTTCTTGCAAACATATGGACTGAGGATTGAACTAGTGAACCCTCGAAACAAAAATTGAATTGCTCGACACAATCCAAATTTTATGAGTGCCAAAATTAGGGCAAATTTGGTCATGTAACGTTTCATTTGTTGAGCAGTTTATATTATTTCATCAATAATTAATTTAATTTCTCTCCTGGTAGTAAGCTTTTCGAGACTGTCGACAAATAATGCTGATCTTACTCGAAATTTTCATCTGGCTTATCTTATCTTTTGTGCAGCAAACGAAAAAAATCTTGTAAAAGACTCTAGCACGATGAGGAATGTGAAAAAATTAGAAATGAATGAATGAGTATAAAAATTGTTTTGAATTTAAATTATTTATCTGTTCTGGTAGGATGTTCAGCAAAGTTTTAGTTTTATCACTCACAACGTTCTCTATCAATAGTTTTAAATAAAAACCAAGTCTATTGATGTAGAACTTCAGTGCCTTCTCACCTACATTGCTTTCTTTGTCTGTAACGTTCTTATATCGAGATGAAATATTTATAGCCTGTGACCACTTGCAAAGTTTTGGTTCAGAACCACTATCGACATCAAATCACTTTCACTTAATTTATTTCCTCCTAGGTACACGTTATAGTTAATTCATGTCTGAATTAACTATAACATCATATGCTATGGCGAGACCACTAACTAAAACCATTTCTTCATTCTTATAGTTTAATATGTAAAAATAAACACAATGTGTAGCTGATTTTGCACACCATTTATTTATATTTTGTGCCAGGGAATTCTTTCACAAAATCATTAAAACTGGCATTTTATCATTATCAAAAAACTTTTCTCGGCTTGAACTTTTTCTTTGTCAAATATTTTGGCAAATTGTCCAACACTGATGGTACAGCACCTGTTTTCAGTTTTCACTACCTTGTATGTGCTTCCTTATAAGTACATTTGGTATTTAATTATATCCTCTTCTCTGAAGTGTTTGATACAGACAGCACTATATTGTGATGGAGTCCAATCGGCTCAATGAATTGAATGAATCCACAGTTTACTTTGTTCCTCATCTTTTGGAAAAGAGAATGTGGTCATTCTCCTTTACTATGTTGTAAAAAGTAATGGGGCTCCCTTAAAAGCCCCGTTAATCGGTTCAATTGATCGGGGAGTCATTGAGCCCCGATTAATTCCCAACTTATCACTCATTATTTATTATAACAATCGCCGTCATACTTCCAATATATCAATGTATGAAATAAATCGATTTATCCTTGCCGTCCCTAAACAAAGGAGGTTGCACTATTCAGAATATTTACCATTAACTGCTTATAGTAATATAAAGTTACCTACTTTTTTTGTAAGTGGGTTGGCAACATTTTGTTGTTGAGCTAAAAAAATTTACTCAACCCTTTAAATTTTCACTTGTCGATAATTTCTGTTTGAAAATATAATCATTCATTGTTTCAGATGAAAATCCTGATCCGGGTCCAATTTTTCTCCAGAAGGAAGTTCAAAAACTGTTGAAATCGTTAACGAGGGTCAATTTAATGAAAGTATACAGAAAACGCAAGTTGGGTGAAGAACGTTTAAAGGACGCAAAGTACAAGTTCATGACAGATGAAGAATTGAAAGAGGCACTAATTGAAGCGGAAAGGAAAGCCAGCAAAATGCTTCAAATTCCTCCCGTGTTGCAAGTCAAAAAGGATAAAGATGAAATTCTATCAAAAGATCCCGCTCTGCAAGGGCTGGATTCTGCCCGATTTGTATTTACTGATATATCGTTTGGGATTCGCGATACTGAAAGGCTTATAGTTGTTCGAGAACCCGATGGGATTTTGCGAAAAGCCGAGCGCATAGTCAGAGATCGAATGAACCAGTTATATTTTCCGAAAGCGGCCAGAGAACTGAAAACTCCTCAGATGTTCGTGGGAAATCATTTTGAATCTATACTGAATAGGAAAGAATATGAATATATCCTTGATAGGGCTTGCATACAATTTGAACCTAACGATCCAGAATATCAGAGAGTAATTACAGTCGTTTATCAACATGTAAACGACAATAATGAATTTGAGAAGTTGAGGTCAACAAGACATTTTGGAGGACTTGTATTTTTCTTAGTTTGGAACAAAAATATTGATAATCTTCTGTTAGATCTTATAGAAGGCACCCATATTGATGAAGCTAAGGATTTATTAATGTTATTTGGTATTGTTAATAAGATCAAATTTGAAGCTAGCAGTGACTTGGACTTAATAAGAGAGTATATAAGAAGATTCGCTTCCAAGAAGGGGGCTTTAGAATTAGCTGTTCAAGCGTTCTCAGACATAGTCAGACGAAGAATAGAGTTAGAAGAAGGTATCAGAGCAGCCCACGGGCATAACTAATAAGGCTTTACATTCAGTTTTAAAATTTCAATGTTTTCATTCATCCTGTATAATAGTGTTCCAGTTGTTTGCGATTTTTTCAAAAATTTGTTCCAAGCCAACATTTGCCTCTGAAGTTGTACACGAGCTGTATATTATTATGTTACTGAAGGATTACATTAATAAAAATTTTGTATGCAAGATTTATGACTTTTTTGATCTGATTTTTGTTAACTAAACTGGGAAACAATAATAATTTAAGTGATCCACTCGAAACGTTCGCCTCACTTCAAATGAAGGTATCTCGTTAAAAAAATTACCAATTTGGGAAACTGTTATGCTCAATAGCATAGCGCATTCTTTTGGTTATAAGAGACTTGGATAAACCCGCTGAATAATAATTTAATGCATGATACACAGGGTGACAACAGGAGGCAAGTAAAACTGACAAACGTTTTTTATTGTACTTTCTTATATTTGAGAAAAAATATGCAGATTCTTTTAAATCTTATGACCGTATATTATGTCCCAGCTCATTCGAAGCGGTCTCTGTAGGCCAAACGATGGACTTTTTCAAAAAACTTTTTGAAAATGCAAGTACCTACAGAATCACAATGGCCATATTTTAAAATTATTTTGGATTATACAGAGTGTCTCATATGACAGTGGCATATCAAAGTTATGTTTTTTTAAATGGAATGCTCCTATGTTATTGCATTTTTAGATTGTCTGAGAAGAGAAAATAAGATTGGTTTTTACAGTTGGTGTTTAAATTGAGAAGTTTGTTATAAACAAGTGAAAATGCCACTTTTCAAGTTCAAGGCACTTTACAACGAAAACGGATCAAGATAGAGAAAAACGGCTTACATGTCCCTATTTTAACTTTTCATGCACTATCCTATGGTATAGAAACATTTGCACTTTCTTTGTTTTTTTTTTATTTGGCGATGGTTGCAGATATCTCAGATTTTTTTTAAATTTTTATCATCCTGTATGAACATTTCATCTACATCATAGGATAGTATGTAGGTACATGAAAAGTTAAAATAGGGACATGTAAACCGTTTTGTTTTCGTTGTATGTACAGGGCCTTGAACTTGAAAAATGACGATTTTCACTTGTTTATAACTCACAAACTTCTGAATTTAAACACCAACTGTAAAAGTCAATCTTATTTTCTCTTCTCAGACAATCTAAAAATGCAATAACATAGGAGCATTCCCTTTAAAAAACATAACTTTGATATGCCACTGTCATATGGGACACTCTGTATACTCCAAAATTATTTTAAATATGGCCATTGTGATTCTGTACTTGCATTTTCAAAAAGTTTTTTGAAAAAGTCCATCGTTTGGCCTACAGAGACCGCTTCGAATGAGCTGGGACATCCTGTATACAGAGTGATCCCGAAATGGCGGACACCGTATACAGGGTGTTGTAGAGGATGTTCAGAAAGACTGTAAATTTAAAACAAAAGTGGTTTACCGAAATATAGGGCGACCTTTTTCTAAAATTTAAATCAAAATGGCGGTCAAATTTAAACAATCTCCACTGGCAAAGAATATGATTTGACATAACTATTACGATAGTCTTTGCTTTTAATTTTTTTATTATCAGGAACGGAGTTACAGGCATTCAAAGTTTACCTATTCCCTGAGTTCAACAAAAATTTTCAATGTGGCATCGTTGTTCGAATTTGAGCTCATCAATGCAATTAAATAGAGTTTGAATATTATCGAATATGTATCCAAACAACGATAATAATTGTTTTAAGCTTTGTTGGATTTGCTTTCATATGTTTCCATGGTAACATCTATTTGGATATTGTAGGCCTACACATTATTTTTCTGCCTGAAGAAGGGTATCCAGTGTTGTGACTTTTTTTTTCACAAAAGTGGTCAATTAAGGAAATTGGAATCTTTAAGATTGGAGATTTTTGAGATATGCTGCATATACAGTGTGACCCATTTGTTCTTGAAACACTCTGTAGAATCTTAATTTATGGTGCGATTTTAAAGAAATTTCTTTTAAATCATCGAGCTTGATAAACTATACAGGGTGTCCCAGCTTATTCGAAGCGGTCTCTGTAGGCCAAACGATGGACTTTTTCAAAAAACTTTTTGAAAATTCAAGTACAGAATCACAATGGCCATAATTTAAAATTATTTTGGAGTCTACAGAGTGTCCCATATGACAGTGGCATATCAAAGTTGTGTTTTTTTAAATGGAATGCTCCTATGTTATTGCATTTTTAGATTGTCTGAGACGAGAAAATAAGATTAGCTTTTACAGTTGGTGTTTAAATTCAGAAGTTTTTGAGTTATAAACAAGTGAAAATCGTCATTTTTCAAGTTCAAGGCCATGTACAACGAAAACGGCTGAAGATAGAGAAAAACGGCTTACATGTCCCTATTTTAACTTTTCATGTACTATCCTATGATGTAGATGAAATGTTTATACAGGGTGATAAAAATTTTGAAAAATTCTGAGATTTCTCCACGAGTCCACGCATTGCCAAATAAAAAAATCAAAGAAAGTACAAATGTTTCTATACCATAGGATAGTACATAAAAAGTTAAAATAGGGACATGTAAGCCGTTTTTCTCTATCTTCAGCCGTTTTCCTTGTACAGGGCCTTGAACTTCAAAAATGACGATTTTCACTTGTTTATAACTCAAAAACTTCTTAATTTAAACGCCAACTGTAAAAGCCAATCTTATTTTCTCTTCTCAGAGAATCTAAAAATGCAATAACATAGGAGCATTCCATTTAAAAAAACATAGCTTTGATATGCCACTGTCATATGGGACACTCTGTATACTCCAAAATAATTTTAAATTATGGCCAGTGTGATTCTGTACTTGAATTTTCAAAAAGTTTTTTGAAAAAGTCCATCGTTTGGCCTACAGAGACCGCTTCGAATAAGCTGGGACACCCTGTATTTTGGGAGCAAAAAGCGTCTCATTCCTACAAAATCCAAGGCCTACTAGATCAGTGTTTACTTGTAAAATTTCAAAAATTCATATTAGCGATTTTTTTAGAAAAAAACTGGGCACGCCACTGGATTCACCAGCCCTCAAAACGGTATTGTACTAAATTTTATTGGAAATGTCAGAGTAATAAGGATCTTGTAGTTATTTTAGAAATTCATAATACTCCGAGTTTTCATAAATTAATTTGAAAGAGGTCGAAAGCTATCATAAGTAAAAATTAAAATTAAAAAAAGTAAAAAAAAATAAAAATAAAAATAAAAATAAAATAAATAAATAAAAAATTATTATTAAAAAATTAAAGTACCTACATTATCACCAACTAGACGTGCAATTTCTATTTTGTCTCTCTTGACCTTTTCGAATAAATTAATGAAAATTCGGAGTTCTATTATGAATTTCTAAAATAACTGCAAGATCCTTATTACTCTGACATTTCCAATAAAATTTAGTACAGTACCGTTTTGAGGGCTGGTGAATCCAGTAGCGTGCACAGTTTTTTTCTAAAAAAATCGCTAATATGCATTTTTGAGATTTTACAAGTAAACACTGATCTAGTAGGCCTTGGATTTTGTAGGAATGAGACGCTTTTTGCTCCCAAAATATATTTTATCAAGCTCTATGATTTAAAAGAAATTTCTTTAAAATCGCACCATAAATTAAGATTCTACAGGGTGTTTCAAGAACAAATGGGTCACACTGTAGAGTGGGCATGGGGGTTTCACCGGTGGATCATGACCTTGTTCCTTTATATAATGAATTCTGTATCGCAAACCTTGAATCTGCTAGAGACATGGTTGATATCCTTTTTGCATTTAAAATATTGAATGGTATATTGATTCATCTGAGCTGTTGAGTAGATTTGAATTTTATGTTCCACCTAGGCCTCTCAGACAGAATCTTAAGTTGTTTCAAATTTCTGTGTTTAGACCAGGTCACAAAGAGTTGATTGTTGGTAGGTTATCAAGGTTACTGAACGATAGTTCGTCATGGTTCGAACTATATAATATCTCATTTTTTGGTATTAAAAAAAAGTCCAAAGTAATGCTTCGTTATGAATAGGTTTTGTTTGGATCTGTTTATGATTTTTTGTTCGTTTGAATATCTACAGGGTGGTAAGAAAATGACGGATAAACTCTTCAGTACATTGTAGAGGACACTTAGTAGAGTAGGGAAAAATAATTTTTAAAATTCTGGTCTTCAATTTGGAGACAAAAAATGCCAAAGTTAACATTTTACTATCTTTGTTTTTCGGTATTTGCAAAAACTAGATGATTTTACAGATATAAAAAGGGTACTTTAATCGTTATCGATTAAAAAAATTGCTTAAGATGTATTACTGGCTTGGAAAATTTGATAAGATTTTTTTTTCTTTTCTAAGATGCTGAAAAAAAAAGCATTTGGCAACAACGGTTTTGATACCTTGACTACCTACATTGTTAGAAATTAGACGAAATTACCAAATACCAACTGTTATCGTGTTAAACGTTGCCAAATTTATTGTGCAGTATTTTGCTTATATCTTTTAAAATGTAGCTCTGGATTTTTTAAAATTATTTTTTCCGTACTTAACTGAGTGTCCCCTACAATGTACTGAACAGTTTATCCGTCATTTTCTTAACACCCTGTATATCACATAACCAACACAAAGCATATTGGAACCACGTACCAGATAACAAACATAGCAAGTTAATGGTAAAAGAACCATCTCCAAAACTTGCCAAAATGGACTACTGCATTTAAACAGAATGCAAGTTAAAACAGTGGTGGGACTTTGTCACCCCTTTATATCGAGCTGTCGGATTATTTATTAGAAATAACCGACAGTCTGCGGGTGCTTTAATTTGCCTTCTGATTTATAGTGAGGGAGGGAGGTATTAATACGCAAACGTACAACAAATTATAAATATTTATTTTTTCCCAATAATTAATAATAATTGTAACAAAGTATCAATTCTACGAATAATAAAATCGTATCGGTTTATTATTTCAAGGTCGCCAGCACCAACGATAGCGCCGACTACTTTTTCATGGCATAAGAAATGCAGGTCTAGCGATAAGCCCGGTGACGGTACAGACGGTGAGGCGATTCCTGCCACTATCGCTATATTGCAGGATCCGAGCGATCGGCCGGGCGGCCGTAGGGGTATATCAGTGTATGAAGTACCTACAATACTACCTATAGGAACTGGCGTGGAAAACGAAATGAAATTATCCTTTGTTCGCCTCGTGGTTTTCTGCTCTGGAACACAAGATTAATTTATAATATAATCTACCAGAGTCAACGCCTCTGGTAACGAATAAAGAAAGAAAATATTTATAACCCCGTACTACTGTAATTAATCTATTCAGTTAGTCGTCTTTCTCAAAAATAAAACAATCTTTATAAATTAGCAAGCACCCATTCATTCACAACTTATACAATTTAATCCAAGTCGCCCCCTTTAATTAATAAAGAATAATATTTACAGATATACGTTTGATTCAAACAATCATAAATTCAGCAGTATCATTCATATGTCTATCCTTATGGATAATTCATTCAATAACCCTGACGGGGTCCTGGTTCATACAGGGAAGAATAGGATTGTAGGCTAAGTCATCTCCTTAGCTTACGAGGATGGGTTAGATCGAATCAACTCTTCGACCTAGGGTTTATGAATAGAATGATATTGACCAGTCAACTCCCAGTCAATGGTGATAGCCGTTTTACCTTTCGCGTTCTTCGCTCAACTCCCGAAGAAGCAAAAAGTAATGGCCAGGAATAACTAGGTCAACTCCCTAGTTAGAAAATAGGTGTATACCTAGACCAGCTCAACTCCCTGGCATAGGTTCGACAGGCAGTGGAATCCGTCTGTTCCTTGCTTGATTCTTCTGCGGTGTATTTATAGCTGCTTCCTTATCTTGTTTACTCCATTTGTTCAAAAACACCTAAAAACTCTGATAATTTGACCTTTTTATGTCGTTCGTTTCCCTGCAAATTGATTATTTGCGAATTTATATTAACAAATATTAATTAATTTATTATTATTCGACGCTAACGGCGTCGCGACGTTGCGCTCTTCTGGCATAACGTCACAACTTCTTACAGGATACTGCCACCTGAGACAACACCTGAAGAAGCTGGGTATCTTCAATGGAGAACCAGCATGCAGACTATGCAATGAAGAAGACGAAACAGCTTTCCATGTAATCTCTGAGGGCCCAGCACTCAATCAAACCCGACACACAATCATGGGGAATAATACAAATGACCTGATGTCGGGGAAAGCCTTGGCAAGCAAACTTCTGAGCCTTGTGAAGGATACAGAGTTATTTAAATAACCAAGAACCAATAGCTACGGAAAGATACATTAAGCCTAAATGGCTGCAGCATCAGGGACCTAAAAACCGATTTCCGTATCTAGCAACAAACAACAATATCGATGAGGCATTTAGGGAGTTGTTTATGGATGTCTACACTGTCTCTAAGTCCGTTAAGTTGGATGATGACTTGAAGGCTGTTTGTGACTTTCCCTTCATTCTGGATACTATTTCAGAGGACGAGATACTTTTTAGTTTAAACAAGTGAAGGATTCATTTGTGTCAGGTCCTGATGGTATACCAAGCTTTCTAGTGAAAGACTGTGCTGGCGTTTTTGTTAAACCTCTCCTAAAAATGAAATTTTTCGCGGTAAAGATGACTGCTCAAGGCCGTCTTTTACATCCTTAGATACAGTAGGAAAGTTCGGATTAGTAGTTCACTGTAATTGACTTTCTATTTATTATCTTATTTAATAACATATAAATTTAATTTATTCATTAATAGTTGATATACGTATAATAAGGCTTAATAAATGATGCATGACAATAATTAAAATATCAAAATATATTTTTCATATTACTTCTTAAGCACACTGTGATTAACTACACCCGATATGTCAGTAAATTCCTTAGATTTACCAGTAAGAGCAATAAATTGCGCAGCAATTTCTATGGCTACCCTGACTTGAGCTTCGGCAGTACTGGCTCCTAAGTGTGGCGTTGCTACGATCTTCGGATGTTGAATCAACTCTAGAGTAGTCGGATCGGTAGGAGGCTCCTGTTCAAAAACATCTAAGGCTGCTCCTCCACATCTTCCATCATTGACAGCTGCCAGCAAATCCTTCTCACTGATTATTCCCCCTCTCGCCACGTTCACGATGCGTACTCCTTTCTTACAGGAGTTAAATACTTTATCGCAGATTAGATCTAAAACAAGAATCAGTTACAGGTTGAACTATTTAATAATACTTCTGCAAATTTACTTCTAGTTTGTGGGATCAACGGTGTGTGTACTGTGATGTAATCAACTTGGGGCCAAATTTTTTCTAATGGTAATGATTCAACATTGAACTCTTTGGCATCTTCGGCGCTTACTATCGGATCGAAGCCAATGGTCTACGAAATTATTTATTAGAATTTAGGTTGACAGGAGAAAAAATATCTTACTTTCATGCCCCACGCTTGCATTCTTAGAGCGACTTCTCTACCTATTCTGCCAAGTCCTATGATTCCCAGAGTTTTTCCATAGAGTTCATGTCCTGCATATAATTTTCTATCCCATCGACCTGCTTTTAATGATGCTGCGGCAGGAACCACATTTCTGGCTAGTGTTGTGATTAGAGAGCATGTCAATTCACATGCACTAATTGCGTTTCCTCCGGGAGTACTAAAAATTAATGGCTAATTTTAGGAAAGGTAGAGAGCATTTGATCACTCTGCTTACTTCAAGACTAGAATTCCTTTTGTAGTTGCTGCAACAATATCGATATTATCAACTCCTGCTCCTGCTCTTCCTATAACTTTCAACTGTTTGCCAGCTGAAATAACATCAGCCGTGACTTTAGTGTCACTTCTTACGATCAAGCCATCATAATTCTGAAAAGAATGAAATCTAATGAAAAAAAATATTTAATTTGGTTTAGGTCATTTGCTCCATTATGAATAAATAGTGTGACTTAAAGAAAATAAAACCTTCTTGCGCATCAATCGCAGAAATAGTGTATTTTTATGCGATTCAATTATGAATATTTTCACCGCTTTTTAAATTATTGGCTTTCTGAAATCCATAGTCATGTCATGTTAGCGTAGTGCTTTAATGTGAAAAATTTTCTGTGATAATTTCATTTCATTTCGTTTCAACACGTGCCTTAGAATGGATTTTTAAATTTAAAAATCAAAAAAATTGGCAAAATTTTACAATTTTGTCCCTTTTCCTATGCCCGCCACTGGCTAACTTTACTTGAAAAATACTATTTTTTACACTACCTTTAATAAATTCGGAAAAAACTGAAAGGAGAGTTTTGAAAACCGAAAGTTTGAAGTTTTAGAGGAATAAACATCATTTAAAAATATTCGAATATCTCCGCCATTTTTATATTTGCTTCTTGAAATTTTTGAAGGTTAAATGCTATTAGTATAGTTGTCTACTATCAAAATTTCCGTTCTATTCCTTCAAAAATAAGCTCATGAATGTTTATAGAAATGTAGACATTTTTACCCTTTTCCTACCCACGCCTCTGGCTTATTAATAGAAATAATGCAAATTGTATTGCATTAGCTCAAATTTCAAATAAGTTTATTCCAATCTTGTTAATTTTGTTTAACAGTTTTTGATCTTGCCTATTTAGGGGTTCAAAATCTAGCCATTTTCCAAAAATTGAAAAGGCCGCCATTTTGGAATGTCTTTACCTATTTTACTCAAATACAGTACCAGACGACTACTTGAGGGTATCTTACTACCAAAAAAATTTCAGCGCTCTAGATTGAAAACTTCGACCAGAAACCGTGCCTCACGGACGGTTTTTTTTCTGAAATTCGGAGGGACATCCTGTAGAAGTAACACAACTCTAGGAAAATGTTTTTTACGAAAATCAAACGTCAGCCCTAAGGTTTATAAGAGTAAAAAATTTCGTTCATTAATCTTGAAAGATGAAGCTACAGGAGCGTTTTTAAAAATTTAGAGAAATTAATTTAAAAAAAACATCATGTAAAAAAAAATCGAATATCTCCGCCATTTTTCTTATTTACTTTTTGAAATTCTCAAGGGTTGAAGTCTATTAGTATAGTTGTCTACTGTAAAAATTTCAGTTTAATTACTTCAAAAATGTGCTCATAAATTGTTGGAGAAATTTAGCCATTTTTACCCTTTTCCTACCCACGCCACTGGCTTATTAATATAAAAAATGCAAATTTTATTGCATGAAATTAAATTTCAAGTCATTTACTTCCAATATTGTGAATTTGATATAAAACTCTCTTTCTATCTAGCTTATACAGGGGTTCAAAAAATAGTCCTTTTTCCAAAAATTAAAATGGCCGCCATTTTGAAACGGCTCGATCGATTTTGCTCAATGGCAATACCAGACCACTCCTTGTGGATATCTTACTTCCACAAAAATTTCAGTCTCCTAGATTGAAAACTGCGACCTGAAATGAGGTGACAAAAACCGGATGTCTGGAACTTTGAAGGGACACCCTGTAGAAGTGATGGGACTTTTGGAAATTTTTTCAACGAAAATCCAACGTCATTCACAAAATTTGCAAGAATCCAAAATTTCGTTCACTAATCTTGAAAGATAAAGCCACAGGAGCGTTTTTAAAATCGAAATTTCGCGATTTTGGAGAAATATATATATAAATATATATATATATATATATATACTTGGCCAACTATCAAAGCGAGGACCAACTGTTCTACCCATCAAGTGAGGACCACCAGAAGAAAGCATTCTACAGGCATAGTAAATGTTCTGATTGTTAAATCTTGAGATGGGCGATAGATGGCTGGAGAGTATACGAAGGGAAAACAGAACAGAGCCAAGTTATAATTTTCATGTATATAGGAACATAGTGAGGACAGTTTGCGTGAATATCAAAGTGAGGTCGGTATATTTATTTATGCTCTCCGCATTTAATGAGGTCCGTATATTACATGATTCGTAGAAAGTGAGACCCAGCACTGTTGCCAGATGCCAAGCATAGCGCTTTAGTATGATGATACACTGAAACACAATATGACCTGCCGCAGCAGGTTGGCTCCGCATCGGCAGAACCGTGATGTCACTTATTGTTCTAAAAAATCATCTACGAATCTAATGTAAATAACGTCTGCTTTATCACAAAATACCCAGAGGTGGGTTACTATTTTGAATAAATCTATTTTAAATACCTACTTAAGATAGAATCAATCTATTTGAAATAAATCTATTTAAAATGAAAATAACACAAACATAATCATCAGCGATAGTGCACAAGAGAGTCAAATCTTACAGTCTTTTTCTTTTGATATTCGTCTTTTGTTTTTCCTAATTTGTGAAATGCTTTTCCCATTTATCAAACGTCAGTGCGTGATGTTTCAATTGAAACTCCAAACCAGAAGTCTTAACTTTGGAGATACAAGGTGGGGAAGTTTATGAAAAATAAATAATTTTTTACATAATATCTGTAATACCGCTTTCTAGATATATTATTCAAATTTCGTATACCGGTATTACGCTTCAAGAGGCATTTTTTCGTGTACCACATTTCATTTTATTTCTACTGGTGACGATCGTTTTTTTTTTATTTATTTTTTTCATCAAAGCATTTTTAACGATAATCTTGCGACCATGGAGTGAAATAGATTTTATTTTTTTAGGCGGAAAGCGTGCATCGATCTGAAAAAATCAAGTAATCAAATTTGCTTAGAAAGGAATGGGCATTTCAAAAATGAATCTATAAAAAAAAATCAGTGGCGTATGGCGTATGTATCATCAATGTTTATCAATGTCTGCCAAATTATGCAGGTAAAATTCTGCACGAACGTCACTGCTGGAAATAAAATGAAATGGAGGACATGAAAAAATGCCTCTTGATGCATAATACCTACCTGCATGTATACGAAATTTCATTGAAATATCTAGAGCGGTAGGTATATACCAATTAATTATTTTTCATAAACTTTACCACTCTGTATCTCAAAAGTTAAGACTTTTAAGACACACGTTCTCATGAAGTTTTTTTTTTAACTTACCAAAAAAAAAATACCCCCTTAAATATTAACATTTAATTAGGGAACACCGTATATACAGGTGTTCGGTAATGGGCCAGCCAAAATTAAACATCATGTATAAAATCGTGTTTTAAACATAAGAAAAGAATAACGTTTTTTTCAGATATCGGGCTTCGTTGGGAAATATTTCCAAAAAATGTAAAACTAAGGCAGCTCTGAAATTTAAAATAAATCATCCCGATCTGAAAAACGTTTTTCTTTTTTATGTTTCAAATACGATTTTATACATGACGTTTGGTCTGGACTGGCCCGTTACCGAACACCCTGTAAATAATATTTATTTCTGGATAACATAATGGTCTTATATCTTTACTGAAATTTGACTTGTGTAACCATGCACGAGCGGGACTTGTCATTAATAAAATAAATAACAGAGTTAACTAGTTGTATTTCGTCTAATAAGTGATTATTACAGTGATAAATCGAAAATGTGCACTTATGTAAATAACAATAATAAGGGAAAGTCCGTACATGGCGATACAATGGATAATTGCCAATACTATGGACAATTTCCAATAACGGAGGAGACAAATGCAGGCCGCGGGGTAAAAACTAGAAAACCCCGATGCGTCAGACTGCTTTAGAAATCTCATGGAACATGGAATACTTCATAACTACGGATACCACTACGGTAACTTACTACTACACTACGAGACGGGTGGTTCGACTGGTCTTGGCTTGGGCCCTAGTCGGTGGGGCAGCGGCGTGAAGTGTCTGGCACTACCGATCGATGAAATCAGGAGTGAATGAATACCAGCTGGTAGTGTCGCTAATATTTTTTTTATACTTGTCATATTCTCAATAGCCAATTTCCTACTGTCTAATGTTTCAACCTTATACTATTAAATAAAATATTATCATAATAAATAAATATTTATTATATTGTCTAAGGTTTCAACAAACTGTTACTAGAAATTAATTGGAAATAAATATGGCGGAATTGGCGGGAGCATAGCATTCTACTCTGTAGCATCTACGCTGTACAATGAAAATTTATTAAATTAAATTTAAATTATTTCTACTACATTTACTTGGATATAATAGAAAAATAATCTATAAAAAAAATTGAGAGATAACTTCCTTAACTCGGGTTGAGTTTGTAGAAAAAATCGTCTCCATCAAGATAAATAAAACAAAATTTTTCGGGTTTTATTTTATTATTGAAATTAGGTACAATAATTTTCAGTTTTTATTTTTCTTACTATGTTGCTTAAAAATAATCAATAATTATTGTTTGGTAGAAGATTATTACATCCACTTTTAATTTGTTATGTTTTGTATTTATTTGTAAATTCTTTTAGTAAGATACCTATTAAACTTCATTTACTATAAGTATTTCTCATTTATTAACTTTTTTTATAAAAGATAACACTTTGATTTCTTATCTGATTAGTTATCATTTTAATTTTTTAGTAAAATATTAAACTTAAATTTACTGTTTCTTATTTGTGTATTTATAATAAACTGTTTTGCTATACCTATGCTTGCTTTTATTAATTTGTTTATTGTACCTACGAATCCACTAACGAAGGACAGGACCATTTTCCATTTTATATTTCAATTTCAAATACCAATTTTCTTTTTTGTATCGTAAAATTGGAAAATGGTCCTGTCCTTCGTTAGTGGATTCGTAGGTACAATAAACAGATGAATAAAAGCAAGCATAGGTATAGCAAAACAGTTTATTATAAATACACAAATAATAAACAGTAAATTTAAGTTTAATATTTTACTAAAAAATTAAAATGATAAATAATCAGATAAGAAAATCCACTAACAAAGGACAGGACCATTTTACATTTTATATTTCAATTTCAAATACCAATTTTCTTTTTTGTATCGTAAAATTGGAAAATCTGAAAGTATTTTGTATTTTCCATTTTAAATAGTTTATCAGAAAGCATTTTGTTCTTTCTATTTTAAATACATTTTGAAAACCATTTTACCCATCTCTGAAAATACCATCAACATAAAAGATGAAATTCTGAAAATTTTACAAGTTTGGGTTTAGGTTGCTACGATATTTAACTGCAATAATTATACATTTCCAGATAATATTGCCCAATTTTGGTCACAGAAAATAAGAAACAACCTGGACACCTGGACTGATCATTTCTATAAAATGTGGTTTTAAAGCTCGCCTAAATTCAATAAAAGTAAAATGGACGACATTTAAGGCTAATCC
Source organism: Malachius bipustulatus (assembly GCA_910589415.1). NCBI lineage: Eukaryota > Metazoa > Arthropoda > Insecta > Coleoptera > Melyridae > Malachius > Malachius bipustulatus. The sequence continues at coordinate 59,917,721 of OU342631.1, read as the reverse complement.
AAACCCGTCGATTTTTGTTTTCAGATTATAATTTTTTACAGGGGCAGTTATATACCCCTCTGGAATTTTGAAACATTAAGGGGGTAGTGTGGTATGTCATTTGATAGGTAACAATATTATATTTTTCAATTAAAAATTAAATCTTCCTTTAGTTCCTTGTCTGCCTCATCCTGGCTTCTACTAAAATCATATTTATTCGAATAAGGTTTTCTCATGTTGAATTTCGTTTTCGTTTCTAAGGAAACGAGTGATCTCGTGTCTGTTCTAGATTAACTTATAATAAATTGATCAAATTGTTGACTGATTAATTAAATATGTAGATTAATTATTTGGAACAGCAGTCGATAATGAAATTACTATTTTTTCTCAAAACACAAGCTTTCAAACTTTATTTTAGTTCTTCTTCAGGGGTAGGAAAGTGCATGAGGTCTAATAACTTGTTAATAATGATGGACATTTTTTGAATAAACAACAGCTGTTACAAATCTTCTCTGTTCCTGTATAAACCATATATAATAAAACCTTTCAAAGGTTTGTCTAAAAGTTTAAAAAAAAATTCCAAATCTATTTTACGTTTTAATATTTTTTCCTAATCTTTTTTTTTGTGAAAATATATAAGAACGTAAAATAGATTTGGAATTGTTTTAAAAACTTAGGCTGCCATTTAATAAAAATCAAGATGGCGGCCTTAGACAAACGCCAGTCTCACAAAACAAATGAAACTCAAATCAACGTATGGGTATTTAGGTGTATAGGTAAACAATGATTGGTTTGTTCATGCAGGCTGTGTTTTTTTTTAATATTGTTCAGTATTCTGAAGAATTATATTCTTATGGCAGTTTTACTTCATAAAAATCGAAACTCCCAATTATTATGAAAGTTTCAAAATGGGCCGTGAAAGTGTAATTTCAAAATTTCTTTAGCATCTATTTTTTTCACATCTTTGAAAAATCTCATAAAAAAACTATGAAAAGAATAGTTATTTATTATACAAGAGAAAAAAGTGATAGATTTTAGCTCGAGATGTGATTTCGTCCCCGACGCGTTAGCGGAGGGGACAAACACATCGAAAGCTAACATCGCACTTTTTTCTTGTGTGTAATATACAATTTTTTTCTGTGAGAAGAAATATCAGTGTTAGAATGTCGAAAAACGTAGTTAGATAACTGAAAATTATGTCGGAAAAATGATTTATGTTAAACTTGGATTTTCAAACTGTCTTTTGTCGTAATTGACGTTGCCTGGGTAACGAAACGATTTAATTACATAAACGTCATATTAATGTAATTAAAATTGAAGACAGTTTTGCAAAGATTCTTGTTAGTTTTCGATGAGTGAATTTAATAATATGGATAGCGATTATTATGAAAATTCCCTTAATAATTGCCATTTGGATAATAAGGTAACTTTCCTTTACGTATTTGATATAAATTTAATAATATCTGAGTGTTAATAGTAGCTATACCTAAGCCGCCATTTCGGGGAAATAAGTAGTCATTTATTTCCCTGCTAATTCATTTATTCGCCCGATAAGATGCAGCTCATATAATGAGGCATTTTTCTACCTGTCAACGGTGAAAAAAGGTCAAACTTATAGCCCGTCGCAGAAAAAAAAAATTTATCTCAATAAAATCAATATTATTATTATTATTAACTATCGATTCATGGGTATAGGTATTTTATATGTGGTGGTGTGAGTCTTACAGCCAGTATTATAAAGGCTCATTAAGTTAACGGGAAAATTTCTGGAGCCGTTTCTAGAAAAAGTAGCCATTGGCCATAGGTGTAAAATATAGCAATTCAGTGACTCTTGGCATGAAAGGGATTACAAAAATGTTAATAAAAGTAATTTGACGTCGATATTAGCGTTGTATCAGAAATATTCCCGTTAGTTTAATGGGCCTTTAGAATACTGATGGCTGCGCCAGAGTCTGGCATAAATTCAGTATTTGTAAAATAATTAACTTTCGAGACAAATCCAAAATTTTCGAAAGTACGGAAAACACTCGATTTTAGTTTTAAATTGTCGTCACCTTTTTTCATACAACCCCCTCAACGGGGGTGATTATCCCTCTTAAACTTTCAAACAAGAAAGCAACCTGAACAGAAACCATGAAATTCTTGGATTTTGAAGGTCAATTTTCATAATTTCTTTGCAAAATGAAAATTTGAATTACAAAGGCTACATTACCTGCATGCATACTGATACGAACGAGAATCGTATATTATTAGCCTTATAAAATAATATATTTCCGTGATAAATATCATTTATCATACCTATCATGCAGGTTATAATGTAACCTTTTGTAGTAGATATTTAAATTTTACAACTAAAGCTCTCGCATAAAAGTAATACAAAAATATAAATATTGCTGAATAGAGCATTTAATATTTAATTACGTATCAAATGACATATCCACATATAAACCGACCCCGTTTAGGTACATTTGAAAATTCCTGAGGGGAACTACCCCTTCTAAGGGGTGCAAGATTAATAGGAGGGGGCTGCAAAAAAAATTGAAAACAATAATAGAGGAGTTTTTGGATTTAGAGTCACATTTTATAAAAATGATTAGCCCAAGTTGTATCTTATTTTTTGTCAGTAATATGTAAAATATGTAAAATTTTCAGATTTTAATATTTTATGTTGCGGTATTCTGTGATAAAGCAGATGGTATTTACACGGGATTAAATGGGCAGGACTGTTTTTTTGTAACAAGTAACGTCACGGTTCTGTCGGAGTGGAGCCAACCTGCGTCCGGACATACCGTGTTTCAGTGTATCGTGACTCGTGACTATGAATATTACTTGAAAGATTACAAATAAATAGTAGGTACCTATGATGTAAGTCTACCTATTTTCTTAATTTCTCAATAGAATCTCTTTCAATTGGCAATATTATTTAAAGAAAATTTGGTTCCAAATGAAAAAAGAGGCAGAGAAAGCCTCTTAAGATTCCCTCTAAAAGGACCTTTGTTTCTAAAGTAGCCTTTACATCTTTCAATAGATAAGTTTCAGTATTATAAGTAAAAAATAGGTAGGTACATTTACACTTACATACAGATACACTTAAAATGTCAACAAAAATCTTACAATCATGTACCTTTTGTTAGCTTTCAAATTGATTTTTTATTCAGATACTGAAATGAAAGCCCGGCAATAATTGTACAGATCTAATAATGATATGTTTGACAGTTCAATTATTCGGCTTAACTTAATTTTAGTGAGTAATTTAGATGGATGTTCCGTGTGTATTTTAAGTTCCAGTTCATTATGTTTCACTTATACGTACCTAAAAGTCCAATTTTTTTTTAATACTCATTTCATTACGTTACCTTAAGCCGTAAGTAGGTACCCTAAACATACTAAATGATGAAAGGTTGACTTACATTTTGGAATAGTTTTCTTCAAAATTTTTTATTTCATTGTAATTTTGTTGGGAATTAATACGAAATTGACTACATTTAGATATGTTTATCTGTGCATATTTATTTAAAATTTTACTAGGGACGGTTTAAAGAATGTTTTATCTCGTGTCTACCTCATCGAATGAGAGAACATATTAATTTATTACGCGAATAATTAAATGTAGGTAGGTAGGTAGGTACACATAAATTAATAAACCACCAATAAAAAATTGTAGGTACCTACTTATTCTACTTGGGTATTATGATTTTACGTTGCAACGCTTGATAATAATAATTATTGTACCTATACTAAAGAATTTAAAAAGTAAAGAAAACGCGTATAGGTAGATAGTAGAGGTAAGTATGCCTACCTATTAAAATAATGTACTTTCAATTGTTTCCAGTTATTCTATAAGTAAGTATTAATAATTGAAAAAAAGATTTCACATTTTGGCTTGATTTGAGCATAGTTCACGTTATGTTTTATAATTTTTTCTGTGATTTAACAATAGTAATTTAAAAACAACTAAAATTATTTAAAAATAGTATGGTTAAAAAGTAAAAATGGTTCAAGGAATACAATATCATTATAGTCATGAAACTGCTCGTCAAAAAACATCGTACTACTCTTCGTCAAAAAGCGAGAGAATAAGCTACCTATAGTTGTCTAGACCGCCGGGGGAAGCTCCGGAGGAACGATTCCTACGAACTCGAGAACGCCAAGGTCAAATATGGATTTATTGAATCCCAGAGATATACGTTATGATGGTTGTACGCAGAGCGATAACTGAGGACCAGCTGCGTTGCCGAGTCTCCGGTCCTCACTTCTACTGTAGTCCGTTTAACGACTATACACGTATTCAGAATATACATCTTACCGGCACGCCACCCACGGTCCTCCTCTGAACTAAAATATACAAATTTTACCGTATCATTCATCAAGTGAGGTCCAGTCAATTATGTCTAATTTGCATTTTACAGGCCAGTAACAGTCACTGTGGAAGATCTGAAGGCGTTTACAAAGTGGGGTCCGTATATTGGACCTCACTTTGTCGCGGACCTCACTTCAACCGTATTTTTTGTGTGGATGGAGCTCACAGTGATAGAAAGGAATATATATATATATATATATAAATATATATATATATATCGTGGGCAGGTGAATTTTGGAAAACCACTTTTTCGTGATCTGGGGGTCATGATCGGTGGACATTTGATGAGTTTGGGTGATTTTCGAAAAGTGATGTCGTCCTCAATAGTGTATTTTTTTGTTAAAAAAATACACTAATACACCTACATTATTTTCAGAAATGTCGCATCAATCAGAAAAAAGCAATAAGGCATTACGAGAAGCCCATTTGCAGCGAGTATGAAGTTATCTGTCTGTGCGAGCGTAGCGAGGGACGGTCTCATACGAGCTTAAATGGGTTTCGGTACTGCCGAGATATACGCACGGTATTTTTTGCCGCGATCGCGTTAGAATACTGAAAAATTGAATGTACGTACCTAGGTTAGGTACCTATTAAGACTAAGAAAATCATACAGAATCAAATCGATATATTTATTATGGTTTTAGCACGCTTCGACTTGCTTGACACATGCGTATATCGTGGTATAGATCTCGGGAGCTGTGAACTGCGGAGATCTCACCTGCCGTTATTACTAACTAATAACAACTACTGTGAAAATTTGTCGACACTAGGGCGAAAAGGTACAGTCGTTAGCGGACTGGAAAAATTTGCATACTTTAAAGCAAGCCGTTATAGTACAACGCGGGCTGTCATCATTCGACCAATTGTTTCCTTTCGGAAAGTCGACTTTCTGCGGTAACGCGATAAAAAATATGAAAACAGGTATTTCTAAACAATGAAAAACCATCACGGATACTCTTTCTTTTGTTAAAGTAAGCCGAGGACTCTGTTTTACTGCATCTTAATTTTGACGTGTCTATTTAGCTACATGTTGTAACATTCCCTGCTTGCTACCATCAAGAGAAATATGTAATTACGGTTTTGTAGGTAAATTTTAAAAGTTCTGAAAATAAAAGATGTTGGGACTGTACAATTTTAGAACATTTTGTCAGTAGTTGACTGTACAAGAGAGGGAAGCGAGCGCACACCTGGATCTGTCCTTAAATTACATTTGCTGGCGACACGGAGGGTACCTACAGATTTAAACGACTTGTTTGCTTTTTCAAATTATATCCCTATTAGCATTTTTTTGTTCGTCAAGATTACTACTGGCTTCGTTCTGAATACAATGACATGCGATTTTTGAAAATCTAAGCATACTTCACTTGCCAAACAAAGTTGCCAAGGAGTAAAAAATAACACACCTTAGGTATTTTCAAAATGAAATTATGTCCTATTTAGAAAAATATAAAATACTATACAGGATGTCCCTTATTTCAGAGCTCCAGTGCCTCAAAAAGTACCGAAATAGACTCGATCAAGAAAGAGGACGGAACCTGGGGAGAAACGGAGGAGGAGACAATAGAGTTCCTCCTCAGAATCCACTTCCCAGGAACAGACCGAGTTGACCCAGAAACACGGGCGGAGCCAGCCTCGGACTGGCAGCTAGCCGAAGCCGAAAGTCTGGTAAATGATGAGGTCATACGAAGGGTAAGTAAAGAGTTCAGCCCATACAAGACAGCAGGACCTAATGGCATTTTTACAGCATTGCTGCAGGCGAGCCTGGAAACGATTCTCCCTAGCGTGAGAAACATATTCCGGGCTAGCCTAGCAACGGGATACGTGCCCCAGGCATGGAGGAGAGCAAATGTGGTCTTCATTCCCAAACAAGGAAAATAGGACTACACATGTTAGCTAAGTCATTCAGCCCTATCAGTCTGACATCCTTCATGCTTAAAATGCTAGAAAGGATAGTCTACAGATACCTGATAGAAAACACACTGTGTGAGTTCCCGTTTCACAAGGGTCAACATGCTTACCTGAAGCAAAGATCCACAGAAACTGCCCTACACACAGTGACTAGAGAAATTGAAAAAGCGCTGCATCACGGGAACTGGGCCTTGGCCATTTTCTTTGATGTAGAAGGCGCTTTTGACAAGGCAAGAACAAAAACCATATGCACAGAGCTGCAATCCAGGGGCATCCCCCCCCCCCCCCCCCCCCCGGTCCTGATTAACTTGATTGCTTCAGCGATCGAAAGCAGGCAGGTGTCGTAGGGTGCGGGAGAAGTTCGAGTGGGCATTGCGGTGAGTGGTGGATGCCCCCAAGGCAGCTGCCTATCACATCACCTGTGGTGCCTGATCATGGACGGCCTCCTAAAGCGCCTGACAGATGACGGACTGTATGCACAGGCATACGCTGACGACGGGCTGGTTCTAGTAACCGGCCAATTTCTAAGCGAGGTCTGCGATCGCATGCAGAGTGCATGCAAGATAATTGAAAAATGGTGTGAAGAGGCCGGTCAGGTCAGGTCAGGTCAGGTCAGGACCGGAAACAGATGGACCAGCATGTCTAGAATGAACCGGAACAATCTACAAGTTATGGGGATCACTCGGGACCCGGTCTGCCCTAAATGCGGAATGGATGACGAGGACTCCTACCATTATATAGGCGTATGCGAAGTATATAGCAGCCTCAGGCTCAACATTTTGGGTCTGAGGAGCTATAAGAGGAAGAAATGAAACTCCTCTCATACAACAGCCTTCTGGCCTTTATTAAAAGGTCGAGGAGGTTCGAGTAGGAGTTTCACCATGGTTCGGGTACGGCGAAAAGGGCCCTCGGTGGCCTAGTCACTTGGGGTGCACCACCCCAACCCACCATACTACTACTTATTTCAGAGCTCACCATGAGTATCTCCTAAACGCTAAGAGATACAGGATCGGTTAGATTACAGAAAAGTTGCTCTATTTTGTGCCCATCTTGAGTCCGTCAAGACATACAAGATATCTGTGACTGCTCCTGAAATATCCTGAAAAACCTGAAAAATCGAGACTATGGATCGAGACGGCTTTATTGCCGTCAAGTGTAACCATGGAAATTAAAGTACAGCGGAAGCATTATTTCACTTTGAAAACACTTTGAAAAGAACTCCTTGGCAACGCTGGTTTTTTAAGAAAGGTGGTTGTTTTTGTCAAGCTAAATATGCTTAGATTTTCAAAAATTGCATGTCATTATATTCGGAACAAAGTCAGTTAATCCTGCTGAGCAAAAAAAAACTTAGGATGTAATTTGAAAAAAAGGAGATGATTAGTTGGAGGATGAAAGGCATAATGTTGTATTGAGGTGTACTCGCAAAGCCTTAACGATATATTTGAAATCACCCATATTTAATTTTTTCGTTTTGAAATACTTAATGCGGATATCACTTGATAAAGAAAATTTGGAATTGTATATTATAGAATAATAAGTTAGGTTGGCATGTACTATTTTTGGGTTAGGTGAAAGGGCAGTTCAAAGGGGACATGTCTTCCCTCAATTGAACTTCGACATTTCACAAGAACATTTATATAGTTTGTCCAGCGAGTGTTGTCCGGTGAGATGCCACAGTGATCCTGACTATAAACGATTTGATTTTACGCGATTTAATTCGTACTAGGTAATTACTAATTATTATAATCGTACGAATCAAATCAATTATTGCTATTATAATATGTAATTATACAGGGTGTTTCATTAAGCAGTGCAGAAAATTCAACTCTAGATTCCTTGCTGAATTTTGATGGGGGGGTTTGTCATAAAAACATTTTTCTTAAAGCCTTCCCTAAGAAGTTACATCTCCTTAAAGTAGGGTAAAAAATTCACATTTATCGACTTTTTTCTGAAATGACTTGAAATAAAAAAAAAAGGCTAGGTATTCGAATGCTACTACTAGGAAGCCTCCATAATTTCAAAATTTTATCCACCCTTGTTCTCTGCAAGGGTGTGAATCATACTACCCCTAAAAGTTTTTTTTCCAGAACTTTTTCCTAATAATTTTTTTTATCTTTTTTTTTTTAAAGAGGGAACATCGGTCTTAACTCTTAACTGTGTAGGTAAGACATAGTCGCTCCACTCTGGTAAATTGGCTTTGAGCACGAACTCTTTATCCACACACACTTTTAAATTATATTTGCCTTTTAAACGTTCGATCGCTTGTTTTACTTTTCACAGACATTCGAAAATGAATCTGAAAAGTAAAGCGGGCCGAGGTGAGTTTCGAACCCGCGATCTATGGCTTCGTGGGCCAGCGGAGAACCACTTGGCCACGCAAGTCACTTTATTTTTTTATTTTTATTTTATTTTTTTTTATCTTTAAATTCACACTTTGGAGGGCCAGTTCAATTGAAAAAAAATTGTCTCTTAAAAATTTCACGGAAACTCAATACTTTTCCACTAAATAAATAAAATGAGCGGACCCACATAAATTATAAAATTGTGATTTTACATACATATTTATAAAAATATGTGAATATGTAAAATATTTATAAAAATAAATAAACATTAAATAATACAAAAAATAATAAACAATAAACGCAATTATATTTAATTTAAATTTAACAATATTTTGTTAATTTAATGTGCTCAAAATGGGCACAAAAATTCTGCAAATCCGCTTATTTTATTTGTTTAGGGGAAAAGTATTGAGTTTCCGTGAAATTTTTAAGAGACAATTTTCTTTTTAAATTGAACTGGCCCCCCAAAATGTAAATTTAAAAATAAAAAAAATACTAGGAAAAAAGTTCTGATGGAAAAAAACTTTTAGGGGTAGTATGATTCACACCCTTGCAGAGAACAAGGGTAGATAAAATTATGTAATTATGGAGGATTCCTGGTAGTATAGTACTCGAATAGGTACCTAGCCGTCTTTTATTTATTTCAAGTCATGTCAGAAAAAAATAAATAAATGTGATTTTTTTACCCTACTTTAAGGGAATGTAACTTCTTAGGGGAGAGTTTGAGAAATCTTTTTTTATGACAAATCCCCCTTAAAATTCAGCAAGGAATCTCCAGTTGAATTTTCTGCACTGATTAATGAAAGACCCTGTATAATATTAATAATAAATATTATAATTATTACTATTTAAATCATTGTTATAATTGTACGAAATAAATCTCATAAAATCAAATCGTTTATAGTCAGGATATCAGTGTGGCATCTTATCGGACAACATTCGCTGGACAAACTTTATTATAGTTTGCAATGCAGATGTTCTGTAGAGGTCAATAAAATCATTATAATTATTTGGTAGGTATGTTATTATCATTAAATGGAAGTGAAAAAACTAACTCATTCCGAGTTATTGGGTAGGTAGCTCTTCCGACTCCTGACGCAGATTAAAGCAGTTTGAGTCTAAGAGTTCTGAAAGCTTATAGGTACACAGACACACGTTAATTAGAAGAGTTGCATAGTAAAAAAATGTAAACCTGAGTAACAGTTTTTTACTAAAATTCAAATCTCATTAAAAAAATTCAATCGTTATTGCATAACTATAATAGTGTTTCTCTTATTTAAAACTAAAATACTGCAGTGTCATAGATGATTTTTGAACCCACATAGGTACTTTGTAACGTATTCGTAAATTTTTTAACTTTAGTCTGGACATCAGAGAAATGTCCATAAAATGGGTATGAAAGTTACATCACATTATTATATCTTTTTAACGTAGGTCGGTGGCTAGGCTACTTACTTTACCTAAATAAACAAATAATCTTAATTTAAAATGAACTTTGAACCATCGTGTCTAAGACAATTGACCAAGAGAGATTTAAATTAAATTTCCCCCCGACTATTGAACTCTCAGACTCAGAACCTCGCTCAGAACGATAGGAACCTACAAGAACAAACTAGGTAAGTAGGTGGTAGGTATAAGTTGTGCTTATGCACTTATATTGTTATTGCACCTTTATACGAACGTATTGGCTACCTATATAATAATAATTATTAATACCGTCACGAGAGTAGGTACCAACATTATGTAGCACGTACTTTTCACCAAAAAAAGTGGTCAATGCATGTAGATAGGTATAGGTATAAGTAAGGTATAGAATATAACGGTAGGTCTCTGTCACTGAGAAAAAATTATTGTTTTAAGTATGTGCAATATTTAGTTCATAATAAATGGAATCCATTTATGGTTTTAATGCACCTTGTATTAACTAGTATACCTAGCTACCTATACCTACCTACCTAATTTTATCATCATCAATATATTCTACATGTTACATTTGATGTTACTTACCCCGATTTCTTGAATTAATTTATCGATCGGTAATTTATATTTGCAGTCGACTTCTATATCATGTTTTTTCAGTAAATTTACACATTCGTTATCAACAGCATCCGCTACTAAAACTTTTTTGATATCCATTATATCGCAGGTTATAACTCAGTAGATACAAATGCCTAATTACCTATAGTATAGGTAGTGGATGCCGGTTGTCGAATAACTGCCTCTACCAGTTTGAAATGTTGACGTTCTGGCTACTTATTCGAGTGCTGTAGTACCTAATCAATTACTAAAATTATTGTGTAAAATAAACCTTTCGACCTATCATGCCCCACTCTTGTACTCTTGTTTACTAATTTAACAACAATAATTATTCATTTCACATGACTTGGTAAACAGTTTTTATCAACTCAATCTATCATGCGATACCTACTTCATTGCTTTCATTACTTAATTCAGATTCACGTACGTCACTTATTTAGGTATTTGGATAATATTATAATTTCATCATACCAATTTTTTTAACGTTTTATTGGAGAGGACAAAAGTAAAAGAGTATGATGTAATAAGATACCTACAATTTGTTGATAGACAGAATTTGTGGGGGATCATTATAAGATGAGAGGCTCCAAATTAATTCGATTATTATTATTATCATTGACAATAATTTATTTTTATTTCATGTTTGAATTGATTTATAAGACGACAAGCCACTGTTGCTATATGGCCAGTTGTTGGCTTCAAGAAATATCACGATAAAAATATTTTGTGATAAGGAAATCCACAAACTTTGAATGAGTTATGATTTTATCTTGTTTAATTTTCATATCCTATATTATCCTATATAACCATGAGTATTTATTAAAGCAATCAAATTAGGAAAGTAAAATTTTATTCCGAAGCAAAAATTTTAGGCTAGAGCTTCCCTTCCCTGATGCATGCATGCATACCTACATTTTTTTTATCATTGGTAACCTTAATGTTTAGTTAAAAAACTCCAGGGCCCTGTTTAAAAAAACTCGTAGTTTTTACTACAGTTATAAGTACTATAATAGTAGCTCGAAATTTTTACCATAGTAAAATAATCATGTATCATAAATAAATTTTACTGTAGTAGAATCAATCTGCACTTTTATTACAGTATTTTTTTTTTTACTTTTGACCAAATACGTATTGTAACATGACAGTTTAAAAAAGTTGTCAAAATGTCTGCGCGAGAACAGAAAAGCTTGAAATATGTTAATTCCTTCGTATTAAATATTTGATAATATAAGGAAATTTTGTTTGGAAAATTTTCCGACGTTCTTGCAAGAAATGAGAAAAGAGACAAAATGGGAAGAAATCAGAAAATACGCAGTCGCAACTGGACGAGTGCACTAATGACAAATACTACATTTTTGTTCGAAATATTAGGTACTTGGGGAAATATTAGGAAAAAAACGCTTGTGAGTATTATTATCTTGCATAATAATTAGTCCTACAATCGTTTCAAAATACACATACATTGTGTTGCATAGGAAAGGTAATTAATAACATAGGGAACACACTATATTGAATATTATTAAGGATCCGAGCCACTCTGGTTTAAAAGCGGATAGTTTCCTAGGAAACTGCATAGTATCCTAGGACACTTGATAGTTTCCAAGGGAACTGTATAATTTGAAACAATGTCATTTATTTTCAAAGTATTGTTGAAATATGCTTTACACGGATTCCCTATGTTACCTTTTCTATGCAACACGTTGTACAAAACTAAAACACCTAATTAACGTTTCCTAATCTTTCACCGTTTTTTTTTCAAATATACCGGGTGTCCAGTTTAAAATGCAGTACATGGGTATATTGGAAACCGTTGGAGATACAAGGTCGGTTAAATGGAAACAAATTTGCGTATTCAATTGTCCATGAATAATCAGATTTCGAAATTTTTGTTCCATTACGTAGATACAGGGTGGAAAAGAAAAAAAAATGCATTTTTAATAATCCTCCATATCTTTTTTTGGTAATTGTTTACATCCGCGGCTCCTAAGTTTCATCAATTTTTTCGGGACCGAGGAGCGAAATAGGGGTGCTGGGTGGGTATGAAGCTAAAATCAGCCATTGCAAACTAATATTAAGGTCACAACTAAGGCCTCTTTGACACTATACGATCGAATTTCTATTTTTTTTCACTTTCAGGGCAAGGAATATCTTCGAGATAAACAGTAGCACAGTTTTTATTTTGAATTTTGCATTTATTTTGCATTTGCATTCAAAAAATCGTGACATCGTTCGTTATACTCTGGATACGATAATATGAGAAATCTTATATCCGGTCGAATCCCTCTCTGTGTCGTGCTCATGGCATCCGCCGCTTACGATCCGGTTGGCAAAAACAAAATTAACAAGATTGGAATAAACTTATTTGAAATTTGAGCTAATGCAATACAATTTGCATCATTTCTATTAATAAGCCAGAGGCGTGGGTAGGAAAAGGGTAAAAATGTCTACATTTCTATAAACATTCATGAGCTTATTTTTGAAGGAATAGAACGGAAATTTTGATAGTAGACAACAAACTATACTAATAGCATTTAACCTTCAAAAATTTCAAGAAGCAAATATAAAAATGGCGGAGATATTCGAATATTTTTACATGATGTTTATTCCTCTAAAATTTCAAACTTTCGGTTTTCAAAACTCTCCTTTCAGTTTTTTCCGAATTTATTAAAGGTAGTGTAAAAAATAGTATTTTTCAAGTAAAGTTAGCCAGTGGCGGGCATAGGAAAAGGGACAAAATTGTTAAATTTTGCCAATTTTTTTGATTTTTAAATTTAAAAATCCATTCTAAGGCACGTGTTCAAACGAAATGAAATGAAATTATCACAGAAAATTTTTCACATTAAAGCACTACGCTAACATGACATGACTATGGAAAATTTCAGAAAGCCAATAATTTAAAAAGCGGTGAAAATATTCATAATTGAATCGCATAAAAATACACTATTTCTGCGATTGATGCGCAAGAAGGTTTTCATCATTTCGAGTGCGTGCTTCCTATGTATTTATACGCCGCCTACCCAGGACCGGACTCATTAGAGCGGCTCTTAATGCCTCTTTTTTTTGGCTAACCATTAATTTGCAAAGCAAATGAATACCTTCCTGGTGTGTTACTATAGGTATGTCCTCCACCCCTATACATATGTATAGGTGCCATAGTGAAACTGTAGGAGCCGCGGATGTAAATAATGGCCCTTTTTTTCTGTAAGAGATAAATTTACAAAACTTGCAGGTTAGGGGTACCTAATGGAAATCCGAAAATGATTAAAAAAAATTCTAAGTTTACTAGATATGGTGTGGCAATACCCAAATTTCGTTTTTCTTATGGCAGCCTTTAATCTTCGAAACAAATGCTATCAATGATGTTTATAACATCATGATATAACAAGTTTTTGTACAACTGCCATTAAAAGTCACACTTTTAACTACAGCTGACAGTGTTACTGCCATTAAAAGTCACACTTTTAACTACAGCTGACAGTGTTAAAAATACTTTTAACAATATAGTGTTAAAAATATTTTTAACACTAGTGTTAAAAGTAATTCTATCTATTTTTTCTGTAATTACATTCTCTTTTTTGTACTATCCAATGTTGTAGATTAAATGTTTATACAGGGTGATAAAAAATTTGAAAAAATCTGAGATTTCTCCACATTTAAAAAAATCAAAGAAAGTACAAATGTTTCTATACCATAGGATAGTCCATAAAAAGTTAAAATAGGGACATGTAAGCCGTTTTTCTCTATCTTGAACCGTTTTCCTTTTACAGGGCCTTGAACTTGAAAAATTACGATTTTTTAAATGCTTGTAACTTCTAAACAAAAACGAATCGGACCCATGTTTATTAAAAAAAATATGTTTAAAATCAAGCAACCTACCATCTGTCAAAGTTTGTCATAGAGCTTGTAGAACACCCTGTAGAGCAGTTTTACAAAAACCATTGTATGATATTCGTCTTAAAAGTGATTTTATTTTTTCGTGAAATTTGTTCAATTCGCTCCGCTACGCTTCGCTCATTTCACAAACCTTTTCACTCACAAAATAAAACTTCACTTTTAACACTAATATCATAAATAGCTATACACCGTTCACATATTAAAAACGCACTAGGTAGCCATGACCTTTTGTTTTTAGGTTTGCAAAAATGAAAACTCCCTAGATCTCGATTGACAATATCAGCTGATCGAGATATTAAAGGTTAAGTAAAGACTGACATTTGTCAAATCACTCAAAGTGTCTCAGCTGATTAGCAGCCTTGTTGTCTAATTGAAGTTTTAGTACTAGGATATCTATATAGGATGATTTTTTACTCTGATCAATTTTTCTCAAACTGACAAATAAAATTATTAAATTTTTGACATTTTAAATTTCAAAAGAGCAAATTGTCGAAAATAATATCTTTAAGATGAATAAATCCGCATTAAGAAAGCATTTCAATGATTAAGATCCCGAAAGTCCAAACTTGAGCAAACATTTGAGTCATTCTGAAGGTGAAATACATTTGGAACGTAAAATGTAAGTATTGAGTATGTACTTATGTGTATCTGCTAAATTGCTGGTAATGCTGTCTCTTATAGTAGTCAGACCGTGGCATTAGCAAGTATTATTAGACAGGACAAATTTAATATTACACCTTTGGGCAGTCACGCACATAAAACAGGCACTGATTATGAAATTTTTGTGTTTCCGAAAGATTTGCAATTATCTATTTCCAATACAACCCAATCGAAATGACATGGGGGTATTGTAAACTTCACTATACAAGCACGTAAATTAGCAGCTTCCCTCTAAGGATAAAGTAAGGAATGTTATGTCTTGATGAGCTTTCAAAATGTAAGTACACCTGACATGTGACAAAATTAATATAATCATTGTGAAAAACTTATTTCGGAGGACTGGACGAAACAAATGGACATGGTGAAAAT
This sequence comes from Malachius bipustulatus, assembly GCA_910589415.1. Lineage (NCBI taxonomy): Eukaryota > Metazoa > Arthropoda > Insecta > Coleoptera > Melyridae > Malachius > Malachius bipustulatus. The sequence continues at coordinate 59,902,172 of OU342631.1, read as the reverse complement.
CTTATTAAAATCAGAGCGCTGCTACAGCATGCAGTAGCGGTTATTGATAATGGGGGATAATTTTGGGCCAGAAGTGAAAACTGAAAATTATCTTGTGTAAAACATTCTCAAATCCAGAATCTTTGGCTGGTTTCTGACACACAACTACGATACAGAATAACCGACGAATTGACGAATAATACTTTTCATTTACGTACCTATACAGGTGATCCCGAAATGGCGGACACGGACAGCACCACAGCATCCATTGTCGATTAAGGATTCCAAGTTTTATTTACTGTTTTCTCCAGTATGGCTCCCTTAAGAAGATATGACCACTTTTGTGGAAAAAAAAGTCACAACACTGCACTACCCTTTTTAAGGCAGAAAAATAATGTTTAGGTCTACAATAATAACCAGATAGATATTACCATGGAAACATATGAAATGGAAAGTTCAACAATGTTCAAAACAATAATCGTTGCGAGGAAACATATCCGATAATATTATTCAAAATCTATTTTAGTTGCATTGTTGAGCTCGAATTTGAACAACGATGCCACATTGAAAAATTTTGTTGAACTCAGGGAATACCTAGGTAAACTTTGAATGTCTCTAATTCCGTTCCCAATAATAATAAAAATAAAAAGCAAACGTTATCGTAATAGTCATGTCAAATCATGTGCTTTGCCAGTGGAGGTTGTTTAAATTTGACTGTCGTTTTGATTTAAAATTTAGAAAAAGGACACCCTATATCTCGGTAACGAAGGCGAGGAAACAATTTTTGTTTTAAATTTACAGTCTTACTGAACATCCTCTACAACACCCTGTATACGGTGTCCGCCATTTCGGGATCATGTTTGTATACTTAAGAAAGTATAATCCAAAAACTAAAATGGGTGTGTTTCTATATTTTAATATAAGATAAAGCGACGGGCTATTGACGATTTCTTGCATCTTTCGACCTACCGCCATTAGATATACTTTGCCAAGACCGTATAGTACCGATATATTTTAATGACCTGCTATGTATTTATTAAAATTAAATTAATATAATTGATTCAAGTTTTTTATTTTATATTCAAAAAGTACAGGGTGGGCCAATAAGCGAGGTAAGCGGCTGTATCTCAGAAACTAATGATCGTAGAGAGTTACGGTAAAAAATTTTATAGGTTAAGTGGGCAAGGGAAAATGCTGGAAATTATTTTCAAGTTTCCAAGATGGCTGCCAGAGGGCGTTTGCACCATCTTGAATTACATAAAGTTACGTTTCTTGTGATTTTTCTCAATGAATGTAACAAAAAAGTATTTGCGTTTTAATGTTATCTTAAAGTCTAACATTTTTTATAGAAACAATTTTTCTCTATCTTTCGAAATAAAGTGGTGGGGGGTATTTGAATGTTGTTTTAAACAAATGCCTGTAACTTTGAAACGGCTTCAATGATTTGGATAAATTTGGTATAATTGGAGAGAGCATTTCTTGGGCTTTTAGGTTTCTTGTGACAATGACAGTTGTGACCTACACGGCCGCCGATAGAGGGCGTTATCCGACATTATAACCAAAATATTAGATTTTCTCAAAAAATTTAAATGCGATGATATGACTTTTTTTAGACTAGAAAATAGACAAATGATCAACCAATAAGCTTGCGCAAACCGCATCTTAATATCTTTTTCCTAACTCAAATTATTAAAAAAATACCAAACCAAGAAAATTCATATATCCCCATTTAAAAATGCATCGGTCGCTTTCGATAAGAAGGCAATTAGTAGGCCATGCAAATAAAAGACAGACTCCTAACTAAAATATTGGCAAGTAACGTCAAACTTCTGTCACACACGCAGCCCACTATTATTGTTGATTGCATATAATTTGAGTACTTTTTAATCAAAATGCTTCTCACAAAATTAAATAGTGAAGCCGTTGACATGATTGCGATTTATTTCGAGTGTTTTCAAAATGTAGCTATAGCTGCAAGACAGTACGCGGCACGGTATCCAGATCGCCTTCATTACGGGAGAAGAATGTTTCCGCGCTTGGTACAGCGATTACGCGATACTGGAAGTTTTCGTTGTGCTAAACGTCGCAGGCGTCGCAATGGAAGGACCGAAGAAAATATTATCAATGTCTTGGCTTACATAGAATTTTATAGACATGTAGAAACTAGAACATTGTCTCTAGACTTGGGAATTTGTTGCACGGACAACTGTTAAAAATATTTTGAAAGATTATAGGTGAATAATTTTATCTTATTCCAAGTATCTTAGCACATACTCTCAAATACAAATTATTTAATTTTTTCTGGTTTTATTATTTTTTACTACTGATTATGTTGTTTTCTACTTTTATATTACATCCTTACCACATAGTCTTGCATCAGGCGCTAAATAAACAAGATTTCGATAATAGATTAAATTATTGTCAATGGATGCTAGGCATGCTTCAGGAAAACGGAAATTTCTTAAAGGAAATTCTCTGGACCGACGAGGCTACCTTTAATAGTGATGGTAGAGTAAACCTTCATAATATGCATTATTGGTCCGCTGAAAATCAACGTTGGTTAAGAGAGAGAAGTGCAGCAGCAGGGACGCTGGAGCCTAAATGTGTGGTGCGGTATCATTGGGGACAGAATTATTGAACCTTACTTTTTTGATCAAGCTTTAACTGGTAACCGCTTCTTAGAGTTTTTGATCAACGACTTGCCAATTTTGTTGGAAGATGTGCCACTCGAAACTAGGAGAACTATGCTTTTGCAATTAGATGGTTGTCCGGCACATTATTCAATTAATGTCCGAAACCATATTTACTGAATCTTTCGAGAACGCTGGATAGGAAGGGGAAGCCGATTTCCTTGTCCGGCAAAATCTCCCGACTTGACATGTCTTGATTTTTACTTCTGGGGACGCTTAAAAGACATTGTTTTTCAAACTCCACCAACAACACGAATGGATATGGAAAACAGAATTCGAAACTCAATTCCTCAACTATCAGCGGCAGAAATCGAGGCTGCGGTTCTGCTGACTCGAGAAAGACTGGAACAATGTGTGGAATATGACGGAAGGCAATTTGAACACAGAAGGCATTAATCTTTCTTCAAAATGGGTCCTTTTCAGGACCACAACTTTATTTAAAAGGAAAATCGTTACGAAAACGCGTGAGGAGTTTGGCTTTTGTTTCCATGGCCTACTAATTGCCTTCTTATCGAAAGCGACCGATGCATTTTTAAATGGGGATATATGAATTTTGTTGGTTTGGTATTTTTTAAATAATTTGAGTTAGGAAAAAGATATTAAGATGCGGTTTGAGCAGGCTTATTGGCTAATCATTTGTCTATTTTCTAGTCTAAAAAAAGTCATATCATCGCATTTAAATTTTTTGAGAAAATCCAATATTTTGGTTATAATGTCAATAACGCCCTCTATTGGCGGCCGTGTAGGTCACAACTGTCATTGTCACAAGAAACCTAAAAGCCCAAGAAATGTTCTCTCCAATTATACCAAATTTATCCAAATCATTGAAGCCGTTTCGAAGTTACAGGTATTTGTTTAAAACAACATTCAAATACCCCCCACCACTTTATTTCGAAAAATAGAGAAAAATTGTTTCTATAAAAAATGTTAGACTTTAAGATAAGATTAAAACGCAAATACTTTTTTGTTACATTCATTGGGGAAAATCACAAGAAACGTAACTTTATGTAATTCAAGATGGTGCAAACGCCCTCTGGCAGCCATCTTGGAAACTTGAAAATAATTTCCAGCATTTTCCCTTGCCCACTTAACCTATAAAATTTTTTACCGTAACTCTCTACGATCATTAGTTTCTGAGATACAGCCGCTTACCTCGCTTATTGGCCCACCCTGTACATTTGCGTATTTTCCTAACTTGGCACAATTATATGATATAACCTTTTTCTCAAACTCTTATGAAAAGCTTAAAATTTTAAGATCTTGGATCCAGCGACATTGCGTTCTAGTTAAAGATTGCAATATGTGACTAAATGTTTGAAAATAAAAAGCCCCCAAAGATGCAAATATAAATATAATAAGAATACCAAAAATATCAAAAATCCATCTGGCAACTATGTCCTGTTCCTTGCCATAAAACTTCAACCTCATAAAAAAGAGACATAACCAAACTCCAGCCAATGATTGACAGCGGTTATACCCCAGTGATTTCTATCACCCTACACCATAACCCAATTCTTTTATAATAAGTGAACGGTGTATATTATGTTCAAGATAGTAAAAATATGAAAAATAACGGAAGTAAGATTTCAACATAGTAAACCATGATAATAAATTTGACATTTTTGTACAAACAACTCTAAAAACTGTGAATTTTATTCTAAACTGTCAGGTAATCTTATTGTTGATCTTATTGAATTGTTATAAGTATCTGTACTGTGTAAACTTGAGATGGATCGTTTTTCTGGAAATACTGGAGTGTTTTATTTTGTGTGGAAGAAAAGATGAATTGGCTGCAGAAATGTATCTCGATAGATACCCTGAAAGGCGGCAACCAGAAAAAAACATTTTTCGGCGATTGCGTGATAATTTGATAAATAATGGAAGTTTTGTCAAACCAAAAGGTAGACGGCGGAATGAAAATAATGAAAATATTGTTCTTCAAGCAGTACCCAGCAAACATTCTGTGACAAGTTACATGTTGTGCATATCGTCTCTGAGTGCGAAAAGGATGTCTCTTGTCTACGTGCATCTGATGTGCCTGACCTGACCTGACCTGGCTCTATACTGTGTCAGAGCGTCAGACTCACACTCACAACTCACAGCCAGTAGCCAGTGTCGTTTATGTCTCTGTGTCAGTGTTCCATGTTTGAGAGTTCCTGTATTCTAATCAGCTAAATTTTATCCAAGTTTCATATCATCTTGTCTTTTGAACACTTTAGGTATCCACGTACTGAATAACCGATCAAATATCAGAATAACACCATCTAAATGTGATTTGTGTATTAATTCGCGCATGTTTTCACTAAGTGACTGTTAGCAGTGTTAGCTGTGTTATTATTTTTTTCTTCAATAGCAAGTAAAGACAGAAGATATCTTAATTTTCCTCTTCCCGTCTGTTAAGGTAAGTTTTGTTATATCTGTAATTTTATTGAGGGACTTTTACTTAAGACAATTTATTTAGTCGTCAACGAACAATCCTGAGAGCAACAGACAAGAAAATGAAAACTGGTGTTTGGTTGTCTTGTCCACCTATCAAAAGATCAAATTGCGACTTATCCCCTTGTGAGTTCAGAGATGGTCTTGCTATTCGTTATGGTAGAGTCCCAATCAATATGCCAACCACATGTGATGGATGCGGTCAAAATTTTTCAATTGACCATGCTTTAAACTGCCGCTTGGGCGGTTTAATAATTAGAAGACATAATGAGATTAGAGATGCTTTAGGTGACTTATTAATGGAAATTGCATGGGGAAATTGTATTCGAGAACCTATGATTGAAGATAATGGAAACAAAAATGATGAACCTGCACTAAAAGCTGATTTGGGATGCCGAGGAGTCTGGGAGCCGCAAGTTGAGGCGTTGTTTGATATTCGTGTTGTAGACACTGATGCCCCATCTTACAGTTCTCTCTCTCCCGAGTGCATTATAAATCGAGCCGAATCCGAAAAAAAGAAAAAATATACATTGGCAAGCCAAAGACGACATGCTTCATTTACCCCACTAGTTACTTCGGTTGATGGTTTTCTTGGAAATGAATTTCAGACTTTATTCAGAAGAATTGCAGAACAACTAGTTGAAAAATGGCATATTCCTTATAGCATTATTATGAATTGGTTGAGAGTAAAAATAGGATGTGCTACAATTAGAGCGAGCAGTATGTGCATTAGAAGAAGTCGTAAACGATGGCGCTCAATTAGGGATTTTTCTGATGGAGCTGGAATACCAATATTTTCGTATTAATTGTTATTATTATTATTGTTATATAGTTGTTATGCTTTTATACTGATATAATATTATGTAAATTAATTGACATCATTATATATGTATAATCTGTTAATATGTGAACATTTTTTATAGTTAATATTTCAATAAAATTATATTTATTTACAGGGTATATAAATATACATGGCCAACTAACCGCCCCAAATACTACCTACCTGTGTAGGTACCTACGATTTGGTTTTATTGAATTTTTGAAGATGATTTGCTGTGCAGTGTTCTTGGCTGATACAAAGAAATAACACTAACTGTGTAATAGTACCACATATTGATTGGCACAGATATAAAAGGTAATTGAACAATCTATCTCATTTTTTGAGTTTTCAAAATTTGCATTTTCAAAGAAATTACATATTTGCAAATGATTTTTTCAAATATGTAGTTAAGTTCTAGAGACAAAATTTGAAAATTTTGTGTGATTTCCAGGTTGAAAAACTGTTTTTTTTTATTCACGTTTCCTACATTAAACAAGTTGGTTTGAGTAAGAATAGAATTATCAAAAACAAATATAGGGTGTTCTTATATAAGTAAAAACTTTCAGCTTTGATAGAAAATTTTTAATTGCGTGTAGTAAATCCAAAATGGTTTTAAATTGTAGGTATTACGACCCTGATGTATTATTTGCAGGAATAAACTTTTTTTAGGAAAATTCACTCGGTGCAGGTGCCTAATATCAAACATGAAGAAATTATTCTTTACTTATTATAATAATTATTAATAATTGTCTGTACTCTCGTTTTTTTTTCGTAGAACATCGTTTCATTCAGTGTTTTTGTATTTTGGGTGCTTGTATTCTTTAAGTTGATTTTTTTCTTCTAAATTTATCTGGGGTTAGGTTCTTCGATAAAAATATTATTTTTCCAAAAGATTTTTATAAAAAATTGACACGTTTCGGGGACGATTATTGGTCCCTTGTTCACTCATAAAATGTATAAAAATGTAAAAAACTTAAAAATAATACTTTAAAAAAGTATAATCAATACAATAAAATTGATCGTAAAATACCTTTTATAAAAATTTTTTTTTAATCTTTTGAAAAAATATTATTTTTATCGAAGAGCTTTGAACCCAAATAAATTAGAAAACAAAAATTCAACATAAAAAGAAGGTTCAATAAAAATTATCAAATGTTTTCTTTAAGTTGATTCCAACTTTGTACAGAAAAGTACTTACTTGTAATTTTTTAATGCCAAGTAAAAGGTTCATGCATTTTGTTGAACCATATCTTTCAGTTCTGTACCAAGTTGCAACCAATAATGTCTATTCAATCTAAAAAAAAAATTGATTGTCTTGAATTAGTAACCTTTTGTTTCAGATGTAATTTTAATCAATGAAACATCTTTTCAACGAAAACCAGTCCCTATGAAGTTGCGTATTGTGGTGAATGACTGCATCACTCAAAAGCACGGTTAGTTATCTTACACCGTGCTCAAAAGCAAGCTCATTCAAGCAAGAAGAATGATCTAAATATAGTAATTATTATTGTGGTACTTTTCTACATTTTTAATTTTTTTTATACCTCCTATTTTAAGTCTTAATTATGTTTTTATACCTGCTATTTTAAGTTTGAATTCTCTGAAGTTCGAATTTTAAAAATTATTTTATAAGCTTTTATTTTTTATTTTTGTTTATACATACTTAGATTTAAATTTTTCAATATTTTTGTAATATTTAAGTGCATGCTTTCTTATGCGCTTTTAAGTTTCAATTTTTTCCGGTTGTTTTTTTTTTTTAAATATGTGATAAATTATTTAGTACTTAATTTTTTTTATAGATAGTTTTTTTTTAATATCAGTATTTTTCTTATGCTCTTTTAATTTTGAATTCTTACGAGTTGGAGTTTTCTAAAATATTTAGTAGATTCTTATAATTTTTGTAAATGTTTTTATGTTTAATAATTCATATTACTATGTTAGAAGTGTTTTACATTTTTCAATAAATTATATTATTTTTATTATGTTTTGTGTGCATTAATCATTTATTATACAGTGTGTTCCCGGATAGGTGAAAAGAGTCTTATAAAAGATAAAAAGTTCTTGATTTGAATTTTAATTTTTTGGCGTTCAGCTCTGCTTGGTCAAAGACTTTTTTTTTATTATTTTTTTATATTTTTTTTTATTTTTTAATTATTGTCTTAGACTAGATTTTTTTATTATTGTATGTTAGACTAACTATTTTCATTGTGAAAAAACAAGTAAGTATGTCTTGGAAATTTTGAAAAACTTTTCTAGTTTTCTGTGAATTAAAAAAGTGTACATAGTTTATTGGCAAATACGACAAAAAGTTATTTAAAAAGTTGTTTAGAATCAATTTAAGGTCTTTATATAAAATTCAAGGCTAAATATGATTTTTCATTTATTTTATGTTTATTTTACAAATAGGTAGGTACTTATATAAATTTAATTTTTTTTTAACAAAAATATGAAATTTAGTTTAAAGACCTAAATGTTGATTCTTAACAACTTTTTTAAATAACTTTTTATTGCATTTACATGAAAGAGACAGTTTACTCCACTGAAAAATAGATGTTTTTTTAATTTCCAATCCATGATTATTTTTCAAAGCAAAAATAATAATGTTAGAAATAAGTCTTTTAATCAAGCAAAAAATTAAAATTCAAAATGGAAATTTTTTATCTGTTATAAGAGTCGTTTCATTTATCTGCGGGGACAAACTCTATACCTACCTAGGATATATCCCGGAAAAAACCCTGAAGAATAAGTATGTCTATGTGAGGTGTGTACATTTCGTGCTAGACATATGTAATCAGTAATGTGCTCAACATATTTCATCTGTGCTGTGTCAGACATGTATCTATAGTGTGTGCTTGTTGCTGACATTAATGTGTCTAGGAGACATGTCTGACATGTGTATCAGTAATGTGCTCAAGAAGTTTATGGGTGGCGTGTCAGAAATGTGTCGCTAATGCTAGCAGGTTGCTGACATTACTCGTACTTGAGCACCTACCATGAACATCGTGAGCACTTTAATGCGGATGTAACATGCTACCACTGCTATGTGTATGCTACGTGCTTAGCATGTCCTGGTGTTTGCTGGGTAGTTGAAAGTCACCGTAAGTCTTTATGGGAAATTTAAAATACACTTGGCGTCTCTAGGTCAACCGCTGGGAGCATTTTAAGGCGTGCCAAATTCAAGCCTTATCGTGAAAGAGCTATTCATGGGCTTCAAAACGGTAACGAAATACGAAGAACACAATTATTCTGTCATTGGTTCATCGAAAAACATATTGTAAATCCACATATTTTTTAAAGACAATTTTATGGTCTGATGAGAGTCGGTTTACTAACTGTGGAATGTTTAATCGCAAAAATACTATCTTTTGGTCCGATGAAAATCCTCACCAAGTTCGTGGCATTAGACAGCAAGTCAGATGAGGATTTAATGTCTGGATCGGCGTTATTGATACCCATGTTATCGGTCCATTCTTTTTCAATGAGAATTTGAATTCTGAAAGGTACTTAGAACTTTTGCTCACACATATTGCTGAAGGAATTGAAGAACTTCCACTTGCCACGTGTCAGAATATGTATTTCCAGCAAGACGGAGCGCCACCACACAATGCATTGTTGGTTACGAGTTATTTAAATAATGAATATCACAATAACTGGATTGGCAACCCCGGACCAATAGGGTGGCCTGCTAGGTCCTCGGACCTCACTCATCTTGATTTTTTTGTATGGGGTCATCTAAAAAACAAGGTGTATTCGAGATCTTATGAAAGTGTGGAAGAATTACTTCAAGCAGTTGAGGAAGCAGCAAACTGTTACCACCCTGTAGATCAATTCAAGGAAACTCACAACCAAAGAATTAGGAACAAACTTCTCTCCTGCCCTAACGGTTCGAAATCTTTTTGGTCTGTAACTAAGGCAGTCAGCCAGAACTTCACCAGATCCACGATTCCACCACTTACACGGACAGATAGGACTATCGCATCCACGGCTACTGAGAAGGCGAACTTGTTGGCGGCAGTATTTTCTTCATACTCTTCCGTCGACTTTCATGGAAGAACTCCGCCAATGATCCCTTCCGTGGAGACCAAAATGTCAGACATTGTTTTCCGACAGCGGGTCATAAAGAGCATTATGTTAGCCTTAGACCCAAACAAAGCTTCTGGGCCCGATGACGTACCTGTTATCGTACTAAAAAAATGCGCCACTGAGCTGTCATCTGTTTTCTGCCGACTTTTCAACTTGTCGTATAAAAAGGGAATATTTCCTTCTTGCTGGAAATGTGCACGGATCCAACCTATTCCCAAGAAAGGCAAAAAGACTATACCAAGTAACTATCGACCAGTGGCACTGCTTTCAGTAATATCCAAGATTATGGAGAAAACTATTCACCAACATCTTTTAAAATACTTGGAAGGAGCTAATATAATCAGCGACCGCCAATACGGATTCCGCAAACAGACGTCAACTGGTGACCTCCTCACTTACGTCACCGAGCTGTGAAACAGCGCAATCGAGCACCATGGGGAGTCTCGAGGGGTTGCGCTTGATATTTCTAGAGCTTTCGACCGTGTTTGGCATGATGGACTGTTGGCAAAACTGCAGGCCTATGGCATGCCCGAGAAATTCTGCTTGTAGCTTGCGAGGTATCTCGGAGATCGTTCATTGCAGGTGGCAGTCGATGGAGTTCTTTCTGAGACCTTTTCCATCAATGCCGGTGTGCCTCAGGGATCCATTTTATCTTCGACTCTCTTACTGGTGTTTATAAACGACTTGCTTGAAACAACAAAAAATCCAATATACAGTTTTGCCGACGACAGTACCCTCATATCTTCTTATACGTTAGATGCGCGAACATGTGCCATCGACGCACAGACTCGCAGGGAGCAAGAAGTTGCCATACTTAACAATGACTTGCAAGACATTCTAACTTGGGGTGATAGAAACCAAGTTCAATTTAATGCTGGAAAAACCCAAGCAGTCATCTTCTCCAAAAAGACCAACGTTTTGGAGCCAGATATGATGATGGCGGGACACTCTCTTACCCCAGCGTCATCTCTTCGTTTACTTTGGAGTGAGCCTCGGAGCGAACATGTCTTGGCATGATCATGTTGCAGGGCTGGCGAAGAGTGCTTCTCAAAAACTTGGAACACTCTTCCGCACGAAGAAATTTTATACACCACAACAGCTTCTCCTCTTATACAAGGCTCAAATCCGACCATCCTTGGAGTACTGCTCACATATTTGGAGCTCAGCTCCTAAACATACGCTGAGACTACTCGACTCTGTTCAGAAAAGAGCCATCCGCTTGATTGGGGACCCAGATTTGACAAAAAATTTAGACACTCTCGAACATCGAAGAAGAGTAGCTGACCTGAGTCTGTTTTACAGATATTTTAATGGAAAGTGTTCAAAAGACGTGGTCCGCTTGATCCCACCAAGATCAAGACCGGGCAGAAATACACGCCGAGCCGCAGACGCTCATCCGTATCAGGTTCAGCTCGTTACACCTCGTACCACCTTATTTCAGACTTCTTTTATGTATAGAACCGCATCACTTTGGAATACCATTCCAAAGGGCGTGTTTCCCGAAGTATATAACCTACAGAGATTCAAGGTCAACGTACGTGAATCGATATCTCCGCTCATGCACCGCTGCCAGAGCGTCATAGGGATTTCCCTGCAGTGCATGTGCATTTTCGATAATAAAAAAAAAACCGGCCTTCGGCCAGGTGGTCCATACTCAAGGGGCCCTGTTGGCGGTACAGGCGCAAGACGTTTCATCTTCCGTACTGCGCCGGGATCGAGAGCAAAAATGCATAGAACCAAGTTCCTGCTCGCGCTCTCTGATTGGCTGACTGCCTTCGCCAATGAGAGAGCGTAGACCATTAACGCCAACCGAGGGTCATTATCGCCAACCGAATAGTATATAACCGGCCTGCCAAGTACGGCCGCTCTCACACTGACTGATACACGATGGTCTTCTACGTCGAGGGGAGGAGCCAGCTGTATCGGTGAGTCCAACCGCCGGTCGTACCTATGCGAGCAAAAACTCAATTGTCTCAATATAGGAGCGTACACAGAGGCGGATTTACAAATATGCCGCCTATAGGCTAAGTCAAATCGCCGCCTATCAGCGATCTGTTAAATAAGGCGGGCTTATTTAACGTCCGCCGCCTATAGGGTCCGGGGGTCCTCCACTGAGAAATTTTTAGAATTATTTACTAAAAAAGTGATGAAAAGTGATGACAAAAACGCCAGAATCTACAGCCTGATTTGCCTGTGGATAAATCAGGCCGTGTTCTTATGGGCTTCAAAAAGAACATGAATTCAAAGCGGGGGTTTCGAAAGGGTTCGGAACGATTTCCCCTCTCGATAAAGCGCCGCTGGCAAATTTTTTTCAATATCCAAGGTCACACAATTTCCCAGCACTCGAAAGTATTTTTGGTCTTCGAAAATTTGCCGCCTACAAAAATTTGCCGCTGTAGGCTATTATAGCCTACCTAGCCTAATCGGAAATCCGCCACTGAGCGTACAGGTACTGGAAAGTACTGACGCATATGTACTGATAAGTACTTAAGTCGAAGATGGTGAAGGTGAGCAGGTCGTTGAGAAGAAATAAAATGCCGAAGTTGATGAAATAGCCAGGCTGGTGATGACGCTGGATGGCGGGCGAGTGGGAGCGAGTCGAACGGCTTAAGCCACCGCTGACGAAGAAGTGAGAGCGTGTTACCGGCTACAGGAAGGAGTAAGAGCCAAATTGTCGGTTGGCTCTTACCAGTGTGCGTACGTGCGATACCTAGTAGCGATAACTGATTGCGTGGTATACCGTGCGATAAGTACCAATTGTCTTAACAGAGGACAAGGCCTCGAAAATGCAGGAACAGGGTGACGAGAGAAAGACAGCTGTCGGTTAAAGGTGATGGCGGAGTCGAGTCGGAGGTGGAGAGCGCTGCGAGGTTGAGTCTTCGACGGCTGGCTGAAGAGTGAGTGCCGAGGCGGGTCCTGGTTGATTGTAGTTGAGACCGAGCCGCTTTGGGCTCTTTGCTCCTTCATCGTGTGTGTGTGTTATTTATTTATTTTTTTTATTTGTGATGTAAGGTTGATTGTGAGTGTGTTTCCCTTTTTTTTTTGTTGCGGGAGTGTGAGTGTGTCGTTCCCCCTTTTTTTTGCGGGAGTGTGTGTGTGTTGTTCCCCCCTTTTTTTTTGTTGCGGGGAGGGAGTTTGATGTGCGTGTGTGTGTGTGTGTGTTTTTTTGTGGTGAGTGTGTTGTGATTCCCTTTTTTTTGCGGGAATGTGTGTGTGGGTGTTTATGGTGGTTTAGGGATTAGTTTTGCGAGTGGCATTGGGCACTTTCTGGGATTTGTTTTATTTAGGTCTATCAGTGAGTTGATGGTTGGATTTGTGTGGATTCGGATTTTTTCGATGGTTTTTTTGTTTAGTCTTTGAATGTGCTCGGTAAGGGTTTCGATTTCGGTGTCTCTATGCATTTGTCTGTTGGTCATGTAGTAAGGGGCGTTTGTGATTATTCTCAGGAGTTTGTTTTGTTTTCTTTCTAGTGTTATCGCGTTTTTCGGTGTAGCGTCTGTCCATAAAATCGAGCCGTACGTCAATATAGGTCTTATCATGGACTTGTAAGTTTTGATTTTGTTTGCCAATGTTAGTTTGCTGTTTTTGCAGATGAGGGGGTAAAGAGTCCTAATGGCTATGCCTGATTTTTGTATCGTGTTTTGTATGTGTTTTTTGTAGGTTAATTTTTTGTCTAGGGTGACCCCTAGATATTTTACACTGTCTGTCCAGTTTACTGTTATGTTATTTAGTTGTACGTTTTTTGTGGGTTTTTTGCTTTGTCTGGTGAACAGAACTGTTTGTGTTTTGTTGGCGTTTATCTTAATTCGCCAGTGCGTCATCCAGTCGCTTATTTGTTTGAGGTGTTGGTTTGTGTATGTTATTGAGTCGTCGGGTCTGTTTGCTTTTGCGAGTATGAGTGTGTCGTCGGCGTACATTGCCAGTTGGGTTTTGGGGTGTTTGGGGATGTCTGCGGTGTAGATGGAGTATAGCAGGGGGCCGAGTAGCGAGCCCTGTGGCACTCCTGCCTTGGTGTGTTTGGTCTGAGAGTGTGTCTGTCCTATTTTTACTCTGAATGTCCGTCCTTGTAGGTATGATTGAATTAGTTTGATGTGGTTTGTCGGGATTTTTTGCTGGCACATTTTGACGATCAGTCCTTCGTGCCAGACTTTGTCGAATGCTTTTTCGATGTCTAGGAAAGTCGCTGTCATGTATCTGCTTTTGTTTATGCTGTTTGTTATGTGTGTTACCGTTCTCGTCAATTGGTGTATTGTGAAGTGGTTTTCTCTGAATCCGTGCTGTTCGTCGGGTATCAGGTTAAGTATGTGATCGTCTTGTTTGAGTCTGTCTAGTATGATCCTTTCAGCTACTTTACTAAGAGTGTTCAGTAGGCTGATGGGTCTGTAGTTGGTTGGATCGTCGTGTTTTTTCCCCGGTTTTGGAAAGACTACCACGTCGGCGTTTTTCCAGCAGTCCGGGTATGTGTTGAATTTTATTATGTTGTTTATGATGTTTACAGGTATTTTATCGCTTGTTCTGGGAGGTGTGTCAGTGTTGTGTTAGTAATTTGGTCTGGGCCTGGGGCCTTTTTTTTGTTAAGTTGTAAGATGATTTGTGAGACTTCGTCTTCGTCGGTCGGGTTAATGTCGGTGTCGTTTGGCATTTTCTCGACAATTTTTGTCGTGTTCCACATGGCCAGGTCGAAGTGTTCTGTTTTTTGTTTTGGCGTTAATTTATTTGGGGTGTATTGGTTTGCCAGGCTTTCCGCGATTGCCGTGCATTTTTGTAGGTCTGTGATTGCGTGTCCGTATTCTGTCTTAAGGGGTGGGATGGAGTTGTTGTCGTGTTTGAGAGATTTGATTAGTTTCCAGATTGTTCTGTTGTCTTTGTCATCTATTAGGGAAAGCTTTTGTTCCCATTGTTTGTTTTTATGGTCTGTTAATGTTTTTTTTACTAGTGCTGTCAGTCGGTTTAGTGTGTTTTTGTCTTGGGGGCAGCGGGTTTGGTAGTACCGTCTTTTTGCCTTGTTTTTCTGTTTTATTAGTTCTTTGATGTCGTGTGGTAGGTTCTGTCTGTTCATTTGAACTGTTTTAGTGTGAGTAGCTTCTTTGTGAGCTTCCTGTATTTTTTTGGTGAGGTCTCGCGCTGCGATGTCTATATCTGTGGGGTTGTGAATTTCGTGTGTTTGGGTTAGTTTATGGTTCAGACTGTCGTCAAAGATGTTCCATTGAGTATGTGTGATTTCTTTGGTTTCTGTGTTGTGGCCCGTTCCCAGGCGAAGTGTGATGGTTTCGTGGTCGGAAGTCATGTGTGCTTCTAGGTTTGTTTCTATTTCGTACGGGATCGTGATATTTTGTAATAGAGCTATGTCTAGTACGTCTCTAGATCCGTCTGTGTGAGTGTGTGTGGGTTCTATCGGTCCTATTGCTATTATGTTTTTCGCATCAGTGTATTGTTTGAGGTAGTTGCCTCTGCTGTTAGGTACGATCGAGTTCCACTCTCGGTTTTTCGCGTTGAAATCCCCGATCATGATTTTAGCGTTTGTGTTTTCGGTCAGTGAGTTAAGTTCGTGTACGTGTAGTATGGGGTTGCCTGATCTGTGGGGTGTATAGTATATGCCGTGTATCTCTGTCGGTCCGTGGTGTTTGAGGTCGATTAGTATACCTATCGATTCTATTTTGTCTGACATTTTGTTTTTGGGTATTTGGGCGTGTTGTATGTTTCGTTTAACGTAGACAGCGACTCCGCCGTGCGTGTCACTGTCTCTGCACTGTTTATAAAATTTATAGTTCGAGATTTTGGGGTTTTGGGTCGGTTTTAGTAAGGTCTCTCCTAAGAACATGACGTCGATGTTTTCGTCGTTCATGTACTCGCGGAGTTCGAGTTTTTTGTTCGTCATTGAGTTGGCGTTCCAGTATCCTATTTTGAGGTTGGAGATTTGTTTTGTCTGTCCGGTCATGCCTGTGGTTTATTGTTTGAGTTTCTGTGTTTCGGCTAGTAGTGTGGTTATTGTATGTAAGAATTTTTGTGATTGTTCGGTCGTTGGGTTGAGTTCGGCGTGCTGGAGAAGCAGGTCTCCTAGTTTGTGGGCTATTTTTGTATGTGTGTCGGTTTTTGTCGTGTTTGTGTTAATTAAGTTTTTGTTGGTTGGTGGTGGTGTAATGGGGGCGGGCTTAGGGGCTAGTGCGTATCCGTATGAGACTGTAAGTTTTTTGGGGGGGTCAGTTTTTTTATTATTGGGATGCTCGGGGCACCCTCTAAAGTTTGAGGGGTGGGCGCCTGCGCAGTTGGCGCATTTTGCCGGGATGGTCTTGGGCTTTTCACATGTATGGGCGGAGTGCCCTTCTCCGCATTTGAGGCATCGGTAGTCGGCTTTGCAGTTTTGTTGTGAGTGCCCGTGTTTTTGGCACCGGTGGCACTGTCCGTTTGTCTGTCTGGTTTTGTACGATTTTGTCCTAATTGTTAGTCCGCATATGTCGTGTATTCTGTAGATGGATTTGAATTCTTGAGGTATTTCAACGATTATCATTGGGAGATCGTGTCCGTCTTTGGATTTCATCCTAGTTATTGTGGTGGGTTTATATAGTCTTTGTCGTGTAGGTCGTCTAGTATGTCGTTAGTGGTCAGGTGAGTGGGTACTCCCTTTATCACTACTTTTAATTGTCGCTCGCTTTTTAATTTATACGTGTGGTATTGAGTGTGCGTGTCCTCGAGGAGTATGTTAAGCTTTCGGAAGTCGGTGATTGTTTGGGTGTAGATATTGATGCCGTCTTTTGTGTGGCTTGCTTTAGTGTAGTTTATCTTTTGTTTGGTCATTTCTTTTGCGAGATTAACCCATTTTTCGGGCTCCCTTAGCACGATAGGTGGTGTTTTTTCGCTTTTTTCGTCTTTTTTGTCTGAGTCAGTTCTTTCCGCGGTTATTTCCGGGTTGTCTGTATCTGTCGGGCTGTCTACTATCATGCCTGTCTCGGTGTGTCTGTTAGTGGTGTGAATCGATTTTGGGTGAATGTGCCGTTTTCTGTGATTTTAATTTGGGTCGTGTTGTATCGGGGTTTTGTCGTTTTCCTTGGGTGTTTATATTCATTGTCGTCTAGTTCGGTGGTATTCCTGCGTTTGTTGGGTTTGTCGTTGTCGTGATTTTCAGGGTTTGTTAGTGTTAATAATAATAATAATAATAATAATATCTCTCTTTATTGTACGTAAAATTACAACAATCATTGCATCAGTACAATAGTGTTAAATAGAGTAAAATGTCGTGAAAACAAGCAATGAACTAATCCAAACAAATCGCATGATTTCAAAAGGTGGTATGCACGCGATTGAACAAAGAAAGCTTGAACATAGCAAAAAGTGTACATTAAAACATTAATCTATCTATACATAGTACCTAATACTATATCGTCATATTAAGTCGAATTGACTAGATACTAGCAAACGAAAGTATCTATATTTTCAAGTGTTTAAGTCGGGAAGGAAGGGGGGGGGTGGAAGACAGTATGTCCATGGTAGTATATGGTTCAAGCTCTGTGAGATGTTTCCGCAGATATAACTTGAACTGAGAGAATCTGACGGTTGAAGGGTCAAGTCGGAAATGGTTTAGGTATTTTATAGACGCGTATGTAAACGTCTTTTCAGAGGACGAGGGGTGGTGGGTTGGTAGTTTAAATAGATTGAATCGAGTATGATAGTTGTGTGAGAATCGGAAAGGATCAAGCTTAGCCTGATTTTTGTAAATAAGTTTGAGGAGGGAGAAAACATACAGGGCGGGCAATGTTAGTATACCAAGACGTCTGAATTGTCCCCTGCAAGACTCGCGGATGGATAAGTCTGCCAGGATCCTGAGAGCCCTCTTCTGAAGAAGAAAGACTTTACTGAGGGACTTCTCAGTGCTGCCCCAGACGGCGATGCCATAGGCTACGTGACTATAAAAATGTCCATAATATGCAGAGAGTAGAATATTATGGGAGACAGTGTGTTGGAGTCGTCTCAAAAGGAAACAGGAGCTAGCTAGTCGGTGGCATAAGAGGTCTGTGTGAGCTGCCCAGTTTAGATTTTGATCGATGTGAAAGCCTAAAAATTTCACGACCTCTCTGGGCTTAATCAGGGAATTTTCATTCGGGATGTCAGGTAGGGGTGGTAGACGTGATCCGGAAGAATGAAAGTCTATCAATTCAGTTTTAGTCTATTGACTCTAAGCCATGTAGAGGCTTTTTCCAGTGGGTCTTGAACGGTTGATATAATTTCCGAAATGTCGCTTGTCTTTATCTTAATGAGAATGGTTGTATCGTCTGCATAGTTGACACAGATGGAATTTGAAGATGTTATTTTGGGACCTAATTCGTTGATGAAAATGAGGAACAGGAGTGGACCAAGGACACTGCCCTGTGGAACTCCAGCTGTTGTTAGTCTATTATGAAAAAATTGAATTATTTCTTTTATTTTATCAATGTCTGTGAGGCCGTATAATGAATCTATTGGTCCGGGGGTGTCGGGTTGGGTGATTGTCGAGGACAAGTCTGGCTGTGATTTGGGTAGGGGCATGTTGGGTGTGTGTTTGTGTAAGTGTACCTATGGCACGGAGGGGCCTCTAGGGAGGATTCAACCCTGCGATTAATTAATCGTTAGGTTGAATCTTCCGCTAGCGCCTGGAGCACTCCTCTAGGTGTCTAGCAACGGTAACCGATGGTCGGGCGAATACTAGATCTAGAGGCGTGTGTGTGTGAGTGTGTTGTGTTGACTGTCTTACTCGATGAAGGAGTAGTTGCTCTCGGCGGCTGGCTCGTGCTGGCGCTGCATTAACTTATGGTCGCTGCGGTGTGGTCGACTGATCGCTGCGGCGGCTGGGTGAAGTGGAGTGCCGAGGCAGAGCTCCGTGCACTTATATAGGCTTGGGCCTAGCGGTAATGACCGGTGTGCTCCCATTGGTCGAACGCAAGACGGGCCTTGGCCAATGGGAGCAAACCGGGCTGTAGTCGTGCAGGAGTCGTCAGGTGGCGGTTTTCCACGGAGAGGAAAACCGGAGGCCCTTGTACTATGCCAGTGCAAGGGAAAAAGTGAAAAGTGAGGAAAGCGAGCGTAACAAGCGACCGTACTGGGCCGGCCGGTTTTATGCCGGTTTTATGAGGTGACGTCGGCGTTAATGGCCCACGTTCTCTCATTGGTAGAACGCAGTCGGCCAATCAGAGAGCGCGGATGCTGAAAATCGTAGCAAGAATTGTTTCGGGTCGTCGGTTCGTGCTGAACTGACGATGAAACGTCAGGTGAAAGGGTTAAGGAGGAAACTGCTGCCTCTCAGCACTCAACTTAAGTAAAGTGCCATCCACGGCTCCACAAACTAGTGGAAGTACGGCCATTTCATAATTTTTTTTTACATCATCCACATTTTCCGGCCATTTAACGTATTGAAGAAAAATGGTATTATTGATAGTATACACAACTCTTCTAATTGGGATTTTGAAAAAAAAATTATTGATTTTTTTTATTTATTTTAAAACTTTTTTATCAATAATTTTGATATTTAATGCAAAAAACTTAAAAAATAAATTTTTTCATATAATTATAAACATTTAAAAATTGATAAAATTTAAAAAAAAAATCACGTGACTATAAACGCGGCATAATTGGTCACCATAGTTGTGACGTCATAATGTTATAGCTATTCAATAACAGTATAGCGTTTACGGCTATTACATGTGACTAGACAATAATATTGAAAATTTATTGCTAAAAAACGAGTTGTTAGTTGGTTCCGATTAGCTATTTATTCTCCATTATATCAAATATAATTATTTATATCATAAATTGTAGAGCATATCGCGTGAGAGTTACGGCGACAAAGCTATATAGAAGGACGGGTATGCCCAGAACAATATTTGATTTGTATACTTGGATAAATAATAATTAATAACAGTGGTGTTAAGAAATACTTACATTGAAAATGATCTTCACAACAAAAGAACGGTGCACTTTGAAACCATTTATTTCGACGTTTGTCATCTTGGGGAACATTTAAAAACATTTTGTCAGGAGTTGTTTTTTGTAGTATTCGTACATAATGGTACAAAACAAGAACGATAACTTTTGAGATTCGACATTTTCAATATAAATAATTTGTAAATATAATAATATAAAAAATAATTTTAAAAATTCCGGTCTTTAATTAGGTGAGATAAAAAATGCCAAAGTTAACATTTTACTATCTTTGTTTTTCGGTATTTGCAAAAACTAGATGATTCTACAGATATGAAAAAGGGTATTTTAATCGTTATCAATTAAAAAAATTGCTTAAGATGTGCACCCAGTTAGAAATCTGTTTGATTTATAAAAGCGTCTAAGCTGGCTATACTCTCTATTGTTTTAAAATAATGTGTCTGTGTGAGTAAAGTTGAACGTTCATGTGCTTCCAATCGAGATGTCGACTGCAGGTGTTAACGTGACAAAAGTCAGACGAGCATATTTAGAGAAAGGAAGGGAGATCGAAGGTTTTCAGCCCTGCAGCGATGAAATGAAGGAGTTCCAAGGACAGTCTACCTTTAGCCAGCAAATTGGACGGTAGAGCTCGAGAACGAAACGAGTACCTACGTAGGTATACTCGGTACTTATTGCGTTTCGGGATTTGCGTGGAATTTAAGGTGAAGACCGACCGGAGTGTTGTGTACTATAGTCAGAGGAAATCAACCCTGAGCACAGCCAGGTTAAAGCAGTAAGCAATCACCATTAAAATAACTACGAAATAATTAAAGATTATAATAAAACCCTTAAACTATTAAATAAAAGGATAAAACCTCATCTAATAATAATAACAATAATAAATAATTATAATAGTAATAACTTCAAATAACTAAAACGGAAATCCTGATAATTAATAAATAAATTACATTGTTATCGATACCATAATCCATAAAATAATATAACGATCTCCTTTGAAATTTAGGCACGTGCGAAGAAAGAAGATTTTAGTTAGGTATCTGGAAGCATGCTATTTTCTTTTATTAGCTATAAATTGTAGACTATTAAGTACTTGTTTATTACTGATGATTTTAATTATTATTCTGATTGGAAATTGGATTTAATGAATAAATTAAGTTAAGTTGTCGGGTTTCGTTTGCTTTTGAATTAATATTGCCCATTAGCCCTGAATTTGAACACTTAAAGTTCATGAAAGAGTCTCTAGCCGAGGAAAGAATTCACAAAATTAGTAGAGTTAAAAATTTGCACGAGTGCAGATGTATTACTGGCTCGGAAAATTTCATAAGAATTTTCTTTTTCTTTGCCAAGATGCTGAAAAAAACATTTTGCAACAACGGTTTTGTTACTACCTACATTGTTAGAAATTAGACGAAATTATCAATTTTGAATGAAGTTATCGTGTTAAACGTTGCCAAATTTATTGTTCAATATTTTGCTTATATCTTTTAAAATATAGATCTGGATTTTTAAAAATTATTTTTCCCGTACTTTACTGAGTGTCCCCTCCAATTTACTGACCCCAGTGGAAAAAATATATTGGCGCTATATTATTGGCTGAATATTGGTTGATATTGGGTAAATATGGATTACCTATATTGGGCCAATATAATAATAATAATAATAATAATATTTATTTATCATCGTGCATGTTACTATATCAACATCAATCCGTAAACAATTACAAAAAAAAAGACTGTATAAGGGGTGTAAATTGAACACCAATGTCGGTAGAGCAGGGGGCAACCGGTTCTGTCGATGATTTTCAGGATATTTCAGGAACGGTAACAGGTATTTTGTATGTTTTGACGGATTCAAGATGGCCACAAAATTGCGCATCTTTTATCTAGTTTTACCGACCCTGTATCTGTTAGCGTTAGGAGATAGCAATATAGAGAAGGATACATGGTGCACCCTGTATTGTGAAACAAGTGCGGAAAAGAGAAAATTTCTCACGAGTGTGAAACAATTGTGACATGAGACGAAGTCGAGTGTCACAATTCACACGAGTGTGAAATTTCTTTTCCGCACGTGCTACACACAGTACTTTTCCTACGACCACAATTTAACAGATTAATTATTTAACAAATTTAACACATAAATTATTTTTTCTGACAATGCTCTGCTTTTATGACCTTTTCTCCAATTTATGAAATGTTTATAAGCAGATTCGTATTTTTCTCTCGAAACTACAGGTAGCAAATTCAAAGAACACAAACCTGCTTGCTTTCTGACTTCAGCAGGTGGTGTATTTTCTGCTTCAGATTCAGAGGAATCACAATCCATTATAATGATAGGTAACTAAAGTTTATTTTTTCAGACTACCTAGGTAGGTATTATTTTCAATTCTACCAATTACTTTTTAATATTACTATTATATACTGTTAAATCATTGAATTCTACCGACAATATTATTATTATTTATTATTAGACTCCGTATAAACTAAAAATAAATGACGTGAGCGTGTAGACATGGTAGATATGCAACTTCCACACAACGCAGGCGCTGTGCGTCGTCGATTGAAGTTAGTAGAGGTGTGCGAGTTATTTTCACGTTCGTGAATTTGATTTGAACGCTACCAATGCTGTCATTAGCGATCAACTCGTAAATTTTAATAATTACTGCCACAAGAGAATAATGAGTATATTTTATAGTCTTGTCGGGTTCTATGTTATCCCATTTGTGTTTATTTTATTACCTTGAAGCTTTAAATGAATAGTTATTCCATTAACAATAAGTAACAGTTGAGTTCTTCTCAGTTACCGCCTATCACTATTGTTTCCCAGACGGCGGGCCAGAGGTCAGATTCGAGCATTGCTCGAAACGGCCTGGATGGCTACTCATTACCTGCGCCGGGGAGAGGGCCGCCAACTGGTTGGAGGCTTCAGTTAATGACCTTAAACCGTGGGAGGGCGCTCTCCTAAAAGCGGTGAGAGGTGATGAGATCCCCAAACCTCACATCTGTGTGGCCTTCATCCCGGATGATGACGAAAATCGTCTCACTCCGGATAGGGTGCTCACTAGGCTGAGGAAAATGAACACGGTTCTGAACACGCGGGAGTGGATTGTTCTACACCGCGAAAATTCGGGACCAGGTCAAACATGGACCTTCGCCGTCGACGAAGCGTCCATGAAAGGACTTGAAGGGCTAGGGTTCCGACCCTACTTCGGTCTCAATGGGAGGGTGCTTTTTCGCCCTAAGATCCGGGGTGGGGGAATAGCCCAAAAAGCCCCTCCAAATGAAGGTCTGATAAGAGACCGGGCCCCCCCGAAGGTGAGCGAAAAACCGCCCCTTCTGGCAGGGGAGCGCCCAAATCAAGCTGCCTTGGCAGGGCCGTCCGAGATGCGGGTTGCCCCAGATCAGAGCGGCCGCAAACCGCCTGGTAGGGGGACAGCCCCTCCTCGGCCTGGGCCGTCAGGGCACAAATACAAGGGGGGGAAGGGAAAAATGAACCGCCCCCCCCAAACAGAAAGAAAGCTCTGGTGCTACCGGGAAGGACAAATCCGCCCGGCCTGCACCAGAAAAGAAATAACCCCCCCCCCTCACCCCATACCCTTCATGTGCCTAACATCCCAATCTACCACCCAATTTCCCCTCCACAATTCCCACATAAAATGTATACAACTCAACCTCCAACATGCCACAGCAGCAAGTTATGTTCTTGGCAGGAGGTTCATAAGAGAGCAATTTGACATTGCGCTACTCCAGGAACCATGGCTGGACAAGTCTGGCAAAATAAGAGGCCTGGGAAACTTATCTGCTAAGGTGATAGCAGTCGGCTCAGAGCATTCGCCGAGAGCCTGCATCTTGGTCAAGAACAACCTAAACTTCTATGTCCTTTCAGACTACTGCGCCCGAGACATTACGACAGTCAAAGTTACTCTCCCGGTGGGGAACAGCAGAACGGAATTAATCGTCTGCTCAGCATACTTCCCGGGAGATAGATCTGCCGAACAACCTCCTCCTACAATAGTGCGAAATCTGGTCGCCTATTGTCGTGGGAACAACCTACAACTTATCGTTGGATGTGACGCAAACTCGCACCACCTAGCTTGGGGGAGCACGGACATCAACGAAAGAGGTGAGTCGCTCTATAACTTTATAATAGGTGAAAAACTTATTGTGAATAACATCGGCTCCAAACCAACCTTCGTCACAAAAAATAGACAGGAGGTACTAGATATAACATTCAGCTCAAACTTTATAAGCAATAGGATAACCAACTGGCAGGTATCCTCTGAACCTTCCTGCTCAGACCATAGACAAATAGTGTTCGACATCGAAATAGGTCATAGACCTATTGTGGAATATCGTGATCCAAAAAGAACAGACTGGAGCGGATATAAAAAATCCCTCCAGACTGGACTTGAGACCGTTATCCCCACAATAAAAAATCGTGATGATATTGAAATTGCGGCGGAACAAGTCCGGAACGCAATAATATCAGCCTATCACGAAAACTGTCCACCAAAAACGAAGAGAAACGACAGGAAAGTCGACTGGTGGAACAAAGACCTAGAGAAAAGAAGAAAAGAAGTTCGACGACTCTTCAATCGAGCTAAAGAGATGGGTAACTGGGATGAATACAGAACTAAGCTAACGGAGTACTACAAAGAGATCAGACGATCTAAAAGAGAGTCCTGGAGAAGGTTCTGCGAGAGCATCCATGATCTGCCCCGCAGCGCCAGAATTCACAAGATTCTCTCAAGAGATCCGACACAGCCATTTGGCTCGATAAAACGACCAGACGGTTCATTTACGGACTCAGAAAAGGAAACGTTAGAACTCCTAAAGGAAAATCACTTCCCAGGTAGCTCGCCTCTGTACAATCAGTGGCAGCTGAATTCCGGAGGACGTATAAATCGACCTCAAAAATCGGAATGGAAAGTCTGCCGCTCGATCATTACAGCCAAGGCAATTGAAAACGCTGTAAAAACTTTTCAGCCTTTCAAGACACCTGGAGAGGACGGCATCTTTCCTGCCCTATTACAAAGGGGCATAAAGATACTGACGCCCTCTCTTATAAAATTATTCAGGGCTAGTCTGGCATGGAACTACATTCCATCCAGCTGGGCGGCAACAAGGGTGGTGTACGTTCCCAAAGTGGGCCGTACAGAGCCACACCCTAAGTCATTCAGACCCATTAGCCTTACATCCTTTATACTGAAAAGTCTAGAGAGAATACTGGATGTACACATCAGAAAAAGTGTCTTAGTTTCACACCCTCTGAATGTGCACCAGTATGCCTATCAAGCTGGCAAATCAACCGATTTGGCACTTAATAACCTCGTGGGGAAGATCACCAAGTCTCTTGACAACAAAGAGATCATGGTGGGAGTCTTCCTCGACATAGAAGGAGCATTTAACAATGCATTACCAAACTCACTGTATGAAGCAGCAGTTGAGACGGGTGCCTACCCTCTTGACACCAGTTTTTGTAGACTCACCTTCTTTCTGGCTGTCAAGGGGTGGGACCGCTATCAAGTGGGCCGAGCGGTTTGCCAATGATAGTGGTCAGAGAGGTGTGAGGCACGCAGATTCGGGGGCTGCTAAGAGTAGAGCCCTCTTTAGGTGAAATTCAGCGTTAGGGTGGTCAAGGGTGGGAAATATGAACACCAAAGTTATGATTAAAATTATTTACTAAAATAAAAATAAAATAAAATTACACTACTGAGATATCAACTTAATTATTTCATGATCTACTACTAAATTTCGATTTATAAAAACTGATATGTAAAGTTTAACAGGAAAATTAATTTTAGAAAAAAAGGAAAAAAAAAAAAAACTTTAGGAAAAACAAACTATCTTACGTACAATCTGACTCTACTCAACTACCATTTTATTTGTGGGAATAGTGCTGTGGCGGTACCTGATCTGATTAATTTAATTTAGTTTCACAGGTGACGTTAATAAAAAAAATCAAAAATAAAATTTCTTTAAATAAAAAAAAATAATAAAATTCATTAAAAAATCTTTCGAACGGAAAAACAGTGAAGTTTTAGTGTTAGTCTCATCGACTTACTACTTAGACGTAGCCCTTGGATTTGCCCTTTCTGTAGCTCTGACTGCAGCTCTGCTGGGTATCTCCCCGTCAAAGGAACAAACTCACTCACTCGCGTTTACTTTGATTTCTCGCGCGAACGCCCTGACCGTCCTCTTCGGTCCCCGAACAACCACTAACTTTTTGGTTTCTAAACCCCTTTCCAAATCAGTTACTCTTTTTCGGGTTTCGAAATGTACTTTCCACTGGAGTGTTGCCACTTTGACTTTTATTTACCGGTCGTCCAGTTACTTGACGTAGGTAAACAAAAGCAAGGTGCATTCTGACAGGGAAATGACAACCATGCGAGTTGTTCCAGTTTACCATGCGTTCAGCAGTCAGCGTTACATTAAAAAATTCAGCTAGCGTCATTAAAATTTTGCCGCGGTGGTTGTTTCTTGGCCTAGTTAAATTGTTTTTGCTTTTCGTGCACGACGCCTAATATTGCTTAGAAATTAAATATGCAGTATTTCGAAATTGTGCAATTTCATTGACTCCTGATTAAGTAAAATGTGTAATTTAATTATAATTTAATTTCTTTTTAAAACTAAGTAACTATGCCAAAAAATTACCGTGACTATCCTGGCTCTGCCACACAGTTTCCAGAGGAATAGAACCGGTCATAAACGGCTGGATCCGTAATATGCTAGATAGTAGGATGATAACGACCTCGATGGGAGGAGTTGAAGTCAGTTTCAGGCCGGGGAGAGGGTGCCCACAGGGAGGAGTACTCTCCCCCCTACTATGGACCCTTCTTGTAGACGACCTGCTGGCGATCCTCTCCCTATGGAGAGTTGAGGTTCAAGCATATGCGGATGACCTTGTAATAATGATCAAAGGAAACCCCGAGAGGACAATATCCAATGTCCTTCAGGAAGTTCTTCAAGTCACGTATCAGTGGTGCGAGAGGGAGCAGATGTCTGTAAATCCTCGCAAAACTGTTATAGTACCATTCACTAGACGAAAAAGGCTGGAAGACCTTATACCACCTACTCTTCAAGGAGTAGTTATACCATTTGCGGAGGAGGCTAAATATCTAGGTATCACACTTGATAGGAAGCTACTATGGAACTCCCATCTGGAAAAGATTATCCACAGAGCAAAGCTCTCCCTATGGAGTTGCAAAAAGATCTGTGGAAGAACTTGGGGCACTGGTCCCAAGCAAATACACTGGATATATGTAACGATCATTAGACCAATGATCGCATATGGCTGTGTAGCTTGGTGGTCCAATAAAGGCTTACAAGCCTTGGCCAAAATGAAGCTGTCAAGTCTGCAAAGACAAGCATGCCTGGCAATCAGTGGAGCAATGAGCACCACACCGTCGGCGGCTATGGAAATACTTCTGGACCTTCCTCCACTCCATATATACTTGGAAAGAGAGGCCAGATGGACAACGTACAGACTACTACAGGTAGCACGAAGCACACAAATGGCTTGTGTCATGGAACGGACCAGTCTACTGGACGACACTCAAAGTCACAGTCTTCTGGGTATGCCCTCAGACATGATGCCATACACAACAAACCACTGCACTGCATACAACGTCCTCTTTCCAAGCAGAGACGAATGGGAGCGTAACTCAAACGACCTCCTCAAAGCAGACCTCACGTGGTTTACCGACGGTTCAAAGACTTCAACGGGAGTTGGATCCGGAGCGTACGACGCTGGGTCAAGACGAGAATTCTTTGCAAACCTGGGTCAGTACGCAACAATATTTCAGGCAGAAATTTATGCCATTGTACTCAGCGCGCAGATGCTGGATGAAACGCACTGCACGCGGAAAACAATTAAAATCTTCTCAGATAGCCAAGCGGCCCTAAAAGCCCTTTGCTCCATTCGTTGCAATTCCAAACTAGTATGGAACTGTCAAGCAGCACTCAATGAGGTAGCTAAAAACAATAACTTGACTCTGGTCTGGATTCCAGGTCACTCCGGCCTTGGAGAGAACGAAATAGCCGACTCTCTGGCTAGAAGAGCAACTGAATCCAAATTTACAGGACCGGAACCTGCTCTTGGCATATCCTCAAATACTGCCAAAACAACAATAGACACCTGGGCGGAAAACAAGGTACTTCGGTACTGGCAAACTCTACCAGGATTAACTCACTCTAAGACCTTCATTGAGGGACCCTCGAGAAACAGAGCTAAAAAGCTACTGGAACTCAAAAGGACTGACCTAAGGGCCCTAATAGGCCTATACACAGGACACTGCAAAGTGAACCACCACTTACACAGGATGAATCTAGCCGATAACGCAGAATGTCGCCTGTGTTTGGAGGATGTAGAAACAGCAGAGCATGTTCTATGCAACTGCCCCGCCTTGGGAAGAACCAGGCACCAACGTTCGGAAAAGTACTTCTCTCTCCGAGAGACCTGGATACATTCACACCATCTAAGGTCATTAGCTTTTTAAAAAGCAGTGGCCTGCTAGAGTGGATGTAAAGTACTTAGGTATGAGCCACAATAGACCGCTTGGTCGCAGTGGAGGTGTCACTAATCGACCCACTCATTATATAACTAAACTAACTAACTAATCACTATTGTTTACATTAAAACTGTACGGAAACGATTTTTGGCTATGCCTTATGTCACTTTGTCGCACAGTTTTGGATACGTGAGAAATCTGCTAGTTTGCGCACAAAAAACGATGCACAAAGTTATAGTGTTTTGTATAGTGGTCGTAGGAAAAATTATTTGATTGACTTACCGAATTAATGACTCAAAAACACCTCTATTAATGAATTTATAAACAATACGTTTTTTATATGCTGATAAGATAAGACAGTACCGAAATTACTATTATCTGGTGCTTTTTAGTTTTTTTTGTCATTTCAATTGACTTTGCATAAAGTCTTAACCTGTCTGCATGGATTGTAAAATTCGTTAAATCTGACAAACTTGAAAATTAAGCCACTCCCCAAAGGCTACTGCGCCACTGGCCACCTTACGTGTGTCAAGCTGTACTTAACAAAATTAAACAATAAACTGAATAAACGATTGTTCTGAGCGTGAGCATGTATTATTTAAATTTAAAAAATCGTCATAACCTTGCAACTAGGCGATTGGACTGTTGACAGTCATCGAGCGTTCGGGTTAAAACTGTTCCATGTACTGCGGATGTACCCGCAAAAGTTCTCACTCCTGTTCTGTCCCAACTCTGGACCTAATACCCGAACGCACCTACTGAGTAGTGCGGACTGAGATGGGCAGGGCGTGTCTATCTGTGTAAATGGTCTAAGATGTGGCCCCCAGACTGAATGGTTTTGAAAAAGAAGAACCTCTTTGACGTTTGAAATGTCAACTTGTCTGTCAGGAATGACTGTTTGGATTCCCGCTCTCAATGTTTGTTTTGAATTTGAGGTTATCCCTCCCTGAAGTCTTGGATGTTTGAAATTGAATTCTCCCGCCTTGATTTCAAATAAAATGGCCAACATTACTTACTGCGTGTGATCGTGGTTTTACCTGTGTTTGTGGTTTTACCTTATTGGCTCGTGATCTGTCTAGTTTTCATCTTGTGGTGGACGGTGGACCTTACGTTGTTGTGTAGTAACCTCATTTGGTTCGTTCGTAGTCGTAGCAAAACGCTACGAAAATACTTTGAGCCAGTCTTTTGTTGAGAGATAGGAGATTTAATTTAAAACACAGAGTTTCCCTCTTAAAAATGAATTGATTTATTGACTTTTGAATTATTTGATTTGAATGTTGAATCTGTTTACCCACACGCGTAATGACCCCGCAAAAGAGTTCCGCCTGATCAAGTTTATAGTCAGAGTAAAAAAAGAACCCCGTGAAAATAAAAAAACCTCTGACTGTTTGAAATGAAAAACCTACAATGAAAAACATACAATGAAACTACGACATGTTAGAATCAAGCATTTGCTTGGGCGTTGAGGGGTGAGAACTAAATCTCTTGTATTATGGTAACCTGTTATTTTAACGTTAGTCTTTGCGAACCGTTTAGTACCTGTAAAGAAAAGACATAACAAAACAAACATAAATTAGACCTTTGTGATATGTGATGAGATAAACCTAATCGGTTTAATACTCCCCACTCCAGACTAAGTCCAGACTAATACCCAGAAAAATATCAACTTCGAATAAATAGTTAATTACATTACAAGCTACGAAAGTTCACTTTTAGGTGTATTTAAAACTCCGAGCACTTGAAAGAGCTTT
This sequence comes from Malachius bipustulatus, assembly GCA_910589415.1. Classification (NCBI taxonomy): domain Eukaryota; kingdom Metazoa; phylum Arthropoda; class Insecta; order Coleoptera; family Melyridae; genus Malachius; species Malachius bipustulatus. The sequence goes on along the minus strand of OU342631.1, from coordinate 59,871,998 downwards.
CGTAGCGTGTGTAATGTATTAAACTTTTCATTCTCCCCTTGCCATATTGAACCACGGATTAAGAAGAAATGAGTAAAATAATACGATTCAGTGATAACAATGGAATTATTATAAGGTGTCATGTTTTTAACATTACCATAGTTAACGATAGTTTTAAGTTATTAATTTATGACACTGTCAAGTTTAAAACTCTGTACCGCTATAATTTTAGAATCTTTGATCGTAGTTTAGTTCAAAATGAATTTCATTCAAGAAGCTGCAAATTCCAGTAAATCTTCCGGGAACATACAATAATAATTATTTGTATGTACCAGAAAGATTTACTGGAATTTTTATTGTAGTTTTACATTTAATTTTCCATCTAAATAAACGTTAATCAAACTGAGATTACTACTTTTTTGTCCAGGCCGAAAGTTTTTCATAGCTAGCAACCACCTAGCAACCTATCACCTAGGATGTTTTACTTTCGCTTTCGGTTGTCTTATCAAGACAGAAAGTTACACTTTCGTAAAGGGGAGAATGAAAATAAATAAAATCGATTCCAAAGAACATCTAACGTCAAAATAAGACATAACCTATACAACAGATTGAAGCGTCGTTGTCTAACGCTGCGATTCGTGAGTCAAACATACAAAATCATATCGTCGTTTCATTTAGGATTTTACAGATTTCCAATTACATTTTACACAAAGCACAACATGACAAAAACAAATGAAAGAACAAATTGATATGGAAACGTAAACCTGATATGTATGAGATTGTTAAAGAGATAAAAAAAATAGCAGAACATGTGGCATAAGTTTGAGATAAAGACAAAGAAAGTTAAAAATTAATCAATAAAATACAATCAAAGACATAATAAAATTGTACAGTGTGATCGTTTAAATGGTTTTAAGAATAAATGTAAATAAAATTGTTGAGAGCAAAAAATAGTTCAAAATACAAAGAAAATGTGACCATCGTAAAGTAAATTGTTTGTAGAGAAATGTGCTTGATAATGATAATAATAAAAATGATAATAAATAATCAAAAGGGCATGTGCTGGTTCATTATTAGAATAAATAAATTTATATAATTCAAATAACCATAAAGATTGGATGAAACGTGGTGTTAAAATAAATCATGCTTTCTGTAAGATGTTAAAATGGGGCCCTCCTTGATTATAACTACCTGCACCAATTGTGTATGATTTTAAAGAGATAAAAATGTCGAGCAGCACGTGTTAATTTACCAATTAAAAGACAAGCAATTGTAAACCTCTTCGCGCACAGAAATAATTATTAAAACACTATGGGCCCCCTTCATGAGAGTAACAAATTAACTAAGGCCACGTGTGCCTTCCTTAGCATTGTCGTCTTTTTAAATAAATGATGTTAAGGTAAGAGCTAATCTCTTGTAATATTGCAATAACAATAAATAAATAAAAATAACTCACGTGCGTATAAATAAACAATAACAATTGTCTGGGAGAACTCAGAGAATATAACAAAACAACAGCTGAGTTTGACGGCTCGTGTTCACTATCTCGATGTCAGAAATAAAGTGGCGTGAGTGAAGTCACGATATACATAAATACACGGTATGCCGATAGACGATGACGCGCAGGCTGCGTTCCGGTCTTGTGACGACACGTGGTTCAAAGACTACACCATGAGATTGCTCATATCTTTTTTATTGTCAGGAATAAATAAATAATTCTTTGTAGGCTTGCATAAGTCGGCAACGGGCGCAACGGCTATCCATGTAACGTTTAAAAATTTTTCACGGCCAGCTAAATCCCAGATTTTTCATTGTCAACTTTTGTTTTTCTTATAGCTGCCATTGTTTTTTTTATGTCGTTTGGTACAAAAAAATCATGAAAATCAAAATTCAATAAAATTAAAAAAATTTGTAAAAATTTCATTTTATTTTTTTCGAAAAAAAATTAAAGATTTTTCCATAATAGATCTAGCACAAAGAAAAACACAAGCGAGAAGGATGGGAAGCAATATAATTTGACATTTATTTTATGAACAACCTCGCCGCAATTAATACTTTAAGTAAAAATAAAACCACATGACGTCATTGCGCAGTAGTTGACCAAAATAGAAAACGCTATTGGCATACCGTGTATATGTGTATCGTGATCGTGAGTGAAGTTTCTTACCACGCCGTTTCATGTGCCTAACTGAATACATCGAGTGATCGACAAAATTGACGTTTCTGCTTTTGAAAGCTTGAGAAGTGACAAATGACATTTGAATACATAGAATATAAGTGTATAGATTCTTAAGCTTACAATTGTTAACATGCGCAGTTGTTATATGGTTTGGGCCCTTTCAGTTGTTTATTACACTTATTCGAAAATTTCATCGAACAGTTGTTCATAAATTCATCGAGAATTCGCATTCAACGAATGCATCGATGACGTCACATGGAAACATCGAATAATTTCAGCGATGTTTTTAAGATTGCATTTAAAAACTTGCCCATTACTGAAGTCATTAGTGCTGCCATTAGTGAATGAATACTGAATATTATAGTTTAGTTAAAATTAGGCAGTTCAGTTAAGTACTTTAGTTAGGTATAGTTTATAGTACGTCTGTCGGTATTTATTTATTGATTGGGTGGTTTGATTTGGGTGTTCCCGTAAAATTCCAAGTTTATCCTCAGTTTGTTTTACGAAGAAACCATAGCATTTTCCAAAGGTAAAAATGCTGTGGAATCTGGCCATGTTGAGAGAATGGAGTTCGAGGCAGAACTTAAAATAATTGTTGAAACAGTGACAGTACCCGGCAGCATGAAAAACTAAATTGATATACAGATTGAATTGAAGGATGATTATCTCATTGGGAAAAGTATAGTTGTTGTCCTAAGGGTATAAAATGTCATCACATGCAGTTTGCAACTTTTGAAGTTCTACTAATGAGAAACATCATTAGAGCTTTGATGTTTGACGAGACATGCAACTTCCATCAGAACTGGCAAAACCTGTAAACGTCAAACCTGTAAACAACGTTTGTTTGTATGGAACCCTGGCCGTTGGCCCGTTTACAAGTTTGACATTTACAGTTTACAGGTTTGCCAGTTCTAATGGAAGTTGTCTCGTCAAACATCAAAGCTCTAATGAGGGCTCTCATTAGTAGAACTTCAAAAGTGCTGCAATGTGATGGCATTTTATATCATGGCCGGATTCCATGCACAGCATTTTCACCTTTGGAAAATGCTTTGGTTTCTTCGTAAAACAAACTGAGGATGGTGGACATATTTATTAAATGTTTTCCAGCCATATTACCTTTATTTTATTAGTTGGATTCACACCTACTTCGTCGACATTATAAACTTGGAATATTACGGGAACAGCATCACTAATGACTTCAGTAATGGCTTCACTATTCACTAATCACTTCGATGTCAATGGCAACATCACGTCAAACTTCAGGAAAAAACACGACAACTGACAACAATGACCACGTGAACGGTTTGTTTGTATGGAACCAGAACCAGTTAGCCCCGCCCTGTGACGTCACACTAACGGCGTCTATAAAGAAGAAAAAGGAAGGAGCATACCATCCTGTTCAACGTTAAATCCACACATGCTCCTTCCTTTTTCTTCTTTATTCAATGGTCCTCATCATAACATAACCTATCTTTATTTTGCTAAGCAAAGAAAAAAGTTTGTTCAAAGTCAAAGTGTAAAATATAAAAGAGAACTGCCTATTAATAATATTAATTGATCCAATTTAAAAAAAATCATTTTCAATCCCGATTTCTCAGCTATGGATCAGTTGGAGTTGGATGATGTGTGCCTAATTGAGGGCCCAATCCCGATACCCGCAAGTGCCATTCGTCATAAGACAATGAACATAATTGCCAGCCTCTTGAATGCAGAAAAAGCAATTTTGAAAGCATCCAATGGTTGTTCCAGGTAAGGAAACTGTATTTTTGCTTTTCAAGTTTTTAACAATTTTTCTCCATAAACACAAATTAAACATGCTTCGACCCTATCTCTTGGGAGTATTTTAAGGTATAACTGCTTTTTAGCTTTCCAATGGTTCCCCTCACCAGCCCATTCCACTTTTTCCACTCGTGTCGCTCTCAGCGTGTTGCCGTACGCAACTCGTTACAAATAATATTTTAAAACACTTGAAGGGTACAGGGAAAGAAGGCGATTTGTCAGTAAAATTGAGAAATTGAGATTTTAGCGTTATCTGGTAGCAAAAGATTGAACCTTTCTTTATACCAATACTCGTCGGGAAGAATGCGATAGGTCAGAAATTACAAGCATTTAAAATAAAGCTATACAGGGAAAAAAAGCTGGATGTCCGAGTGGTAACAGGCAAGAAGGTGGAATGTCAACTTTCAGTAGGTACCTCCTATACATCCAGGAATGAGATGGTTAGTTTGCCAGCGTGTTTTGTTAGAGCCGGTGACAGTTCACTATTTTTGCTATTATTTTAATCTTACTAGCACCAGCACCTTTAATATTAACATTAATTTATTATTAGTTGTATGGTTAATTGTGTAGTATGAAGAGCGAAGAAGAACAAGATGATGAAAGAAGTTACTGCATCGAGGGTATTGGGAAAAAAAGAAAAAGATATGGGAGATTACGCGATGTCAACAAGAAACTTAACCTGCAAAGTCATGTAACAGGAGAAAATTGCAACTGCAAACGATTGAAATGCTTCGATATTGTTCCATTGTATGCCAGAAATCAGATTGTAAAAAATTTCAATTTAATGAAGAGTGTGGATGAACAAAACATATATCTGTGTGGAATGATCACAGTGCAACCAGTTCAGCAACGTCGACCTAGAGTAGATGATAAAAATATTGCAAAATTTCACGAGGGATCATATTCTTACAGAGTTAGAATTACCAATGAAGGTCAGATATGCGAAGTTCCTGTGTGTCAAAAAGCATTACTTGCCTTACATGGAATTGGGAGCAAAAAACTTGAGGTCTTGCAAAAATCTCTTAAATTTTCATGTGCCCCTCCACGAGATAAACGTGGTCAACATAGCAATAGACCAAATAAGCTTTCTGAAGATGTTAGAAGATGTATTAAAGAGCATATTATTATTACATCATTTAAGGGTCGTCAAAGTCATTATAGTTTGAAAGATTCAACCAAGATTTATTTACCAGAGGACCTAAATATTGAGAAAATGCATCGCATGTACCTAGAAAAATTTATCGACTCTCCTACATCATATGAATCATATAGAACTATATTCATCAATGATTTCAACATCTCGTTTGGATATCCCAGGTCTGATACTTGCAGTATTTGTGACGAGTATTTGGCCAAGAAAAAGAGTTTAGAAACTGAGATAAACAACACTTTCTTAACTTCAACAAATTTGATAAGGAAACAAACAATTGAAAAAGAAATAAAGAAACTTTCAGTGGATAACAAGGTGCATCAATTAAAGGCTCAAGAATTTTATATAAGAAAGAGGGAAGCTAAAAAGATCAGTCGACAAAATTTGAGCACCGAAGCAATTTGTATGGACTATGCCAAAAATTTACACACGCCCAACATATCAACAAAACGATGTTTATTATAAAATACAGCTAGCTGTTTATTTCTTTAATATTCACGTGCTTTCAAATAATCAGAGCATTTTTATATGTACCCAGAAACGATTGGAAAAAAAGGAAGCGATGATGTGTGTTCTCTACTGCATCGTTTTATCTATAACTTTATGGATGACAAAGTCCGTCACTTAGAAATTTTTTGTGACTCTTGTGGTGGACAAAACAAAAACTATACCCTGTTTCGGTATGTGCATCATCTAGTCCATGTACAGAAAATAAATTTGATTCCATAAAAGTGTCATTTCCGATAAGAGGACACTCGTATATGGAATGCGACAAAGATTTTGGTTTAATTAATCAAAAAACACGAGTAGAATTACCAAATGAGTGGGCTGAGGTATTTGAGCTAGCTAGATCAAAGCCAGCTCCTTTTGATGTTGTTAAAGTTAATCAGCAATTTTTTTAAACATGGACTAAACACTTTACGAGTAATTTTTACAAACCTAAATGCCCATTTCAATCTCGACCTATTAGGGAATTAAAAGTTATTAAAGGAGAGCCGCAGTTTTTTTATTTCCCATTCTCTTGGAATGGGGCATGGGAAACCGCAGTTATAGTAGATCAAAAAAAAATGGAAAAGCTATTGTGCAACAAAAATTGAGAATGAATTTTAACTACCAGGCCTATCATATCAAGAACTGCTTCCAATACTGATGATAAGTACCAGAACTTGCAAGACTTGAAAAAATTTTGCCTCAATCCTGCTGCAGCCATTGACTACTACAATGAACTACCTCACGTAAAAAAGCCCCAAAAATCAAGACCAGAATCAAAGAAGCAAAAAGAAATAGAGTGCAAGGAAAAAATAAGAAAATCGACACTGAATAAGAAAACTAACTAAATAAGAAAACAAAAGTCTGAAACCCAAAATCCAAAAGTTAAAATTAAAAATGGCAATTCTTCTGCATGACAAAATCATATTATTATTCATTACTTATGTTATTTTATGTTTCTTATAGAATGTTTTTTTATTTTGGTTATTTATAAGAAAATTTTATTTTTAGTGATTATTTAGTGAGATTATTACTGTGTGAGAATAAATTTTGTTGACATACCACCTTCTGGCCTGTTTGAATTTGACGTTAGTAGAAAAATAATTTTTTTTCTCTGAATTACAACATAATTTTATTTTGTTAATGTTATCGTATCACTTAAATACGAAAGCGTCTAGGGGTCACAAAATTATAATAAAAATTTTATTTTCAATATATTGGAAATATTTTAAATATATTGGAAAAAAATCCAATATATTGGAAATATTTTGAATATATTGAAAAAAAATCCAATATATTGGAAATATTTTGAATATATTGAAAAAAAAATCCAATATATTGGAAATATTTTGAATATATTGAAAAAAAATCCAATATATTGGAAATATTTTGAATATATTGAAAAAAAAAATCCAATATATTGGAAAAAAATTCAATATATTGAAAAATAAAATGTCGAACTTCTAGATTTTCTATAATACTTGGTGCCCAAATGAAATAGATCCGTTCCCAATGGAAGTAGGTGCTTTCAATTATGTTTCTGTTAAATGGCAGTGTAGTGATTTTTTAGTTTCGATGACATAACTTACGCACCTAATTCATATAGTTTAATAGTAGTGTGCTCACTGTGCTGTTTTATGCAAATATATCATAATAATTACAAAGATACATGCCAGTAGCAACCGATTTATACAACCATCATGAATACAAATCAAATTTTGCAAGACATGTCAAGCTGTAGTTTGAGTTTGGAAGATTTAATAAAGTGCTATTTCCTCCATCAAGAAAAAATTTTACTTATAATTTGGTAACATACAGTTACTATTTTGCAGTAAAAAATGTTAGGAATAGAGACTAGGTCAACAAAAAAACGCGTTTTCTTTTCAAAAATTACTTGGATAGATTGTTATACAGGGTGATTCAAAATTGAGTGCAAATATTTTAAGGGCTTATTTACCAGCCAAAAATAAGAAGTTTTTTTCATATAATCGTATGTCCTAACTTGCTTCGTTTTCTAGATACAGGGTGTAAAATTTTGAAAAAAAATCGATTTTTTTATTAATTACTCAAAAACCTTTCAGCCGATTTAAATAAAATTTGGTAGGCTTATTTGTCGTTATAAGGAACTTCCTTTGATGGGAATAACATAAATTTATTAATTCCAGTGGCGTCTCAGAGGGCTACCTACTTGATACTTATAGGTGAAATTATGGTACGCCACTGCTCTTTTGAGTTAGGACATACGATTATATGAAAAAAACTTCTTATTTTTGGCTGGTAAATAAGCCCTTAAAATATTTGCACTCAATTTTGAATCACCCTGTATAAACACATCGATTGAATAAATAGCATAAATGGCTTGTTTTTATGAACTCTCAGAAATCATAATTGTCTTGGGCTTACGGCTCAGTGCTAAGAAGCACTCTTCAAGTAATTTAACTCCTAATGAAGGTTTAATTATTTGTCGTAGAAAAAGTGTAGTATTCTACCTGCAATAAAGCAATTAATCAGCAATTACTCACTCGAATGATTTCAACAAAATTCACGTTGACGCTCGCAGGGCAAACTTCATTCTTGTTAGTAATTGTCTATATTGGTTGTATATGTAGTAAAATTACATGAAACCAATTATTTTTTTATAAGCTTTACCTATTCTATAACACAATAGAATTTTGTGATATTAACCAATACCCTTCAGTAACGTACGGCTGATATGCAGGTTTAATATTGCATTTATATTCATAAGAGAATTATTATTATCATGAAAAAAATATTATATATGTACTGCTCCCAAAAGCATTGGAAAAAATCACTAATAATATCACAGTTTACAAAATTATTGGTTACTGAATTATATTTTTTAAACATTCATAAGTTGTTTGTCATCAATACAGTGAATGGGATGGCGATAATTATAATAATCCTTATCAGGGGTTAAATCCTCGAATGAAAACTTTTAGTTTCACTTAGATGAAACCGAGGATGAAACAGAGAAACATGACAACAGAGGACACATTTCCATCATAAGCTTCCGCGGCTAGCTTGAGGATTAATGAGAATGTTAAACAAAACAAACACAAAATCACTAGTTTTTCAATATATTGGATTTTTTTTCAATATATTCAAAATATTTCCAATATATTGGATTTTTTTTTCAATATATTCAAAATATTTCCAATATATTGGATTTTTTTTTTCAATATATTCAAAATATTTCCAATATATTGGATTTTTTTTCAATATATTCAAAATATTTCCAATATATTGGATTTTTTTTCCAATATATTCAAAATATTTCCAATATATTGAAAATAATAATTTTATTATAATTTTGTGACCCCTAGACGCTTTCGTACTTAAAAGACAATAAAGAAACATTTTTAAAATTGTCACTAAATTGTCTTTCTTTAAAAAGGCACAGTGTGATCTTAAAAGCTTAAAAACGCTTTCCTGTACATTTCACTTTCTTTGACAAATCGCCTTCTTCCCCTGTACCCTTCACTTATTTGCTGCATTAAGTCGGGTCTTTGGTTAGGGTAGGGTTTTGTCCCTTTAAATGTCCCTAAAATGAAAAAAAAAACGGTGAATGTTGAATTGAACGGCATGGGTAGGTAAGTATAGGGCGATTTGTCTTCTACTTTCGGACAGCTTGTGTCTCTAGGAGTATCAAGGTACCATTGATTTTTTGCGCCGGCAAGTAATAGTTGAGAAATAAGGCCTTAAAGTGTCATCATCATGCTATGTATTATGTCCTTATCATTTTTTTTTATACAGGGTGTTAAGAAAATGACGGGTAAACTCTTCAGTACATTGTAGGGGACACTCAGTAGAGTACGGGAAAAATAATTTAAAAAATTCTGGTCTTCAATTTGGTGAGATAAAAAATGCCAAAGTTAACATTTTACTATCTTTGTTTTTCGGTATTTGCAAAAACTAGATGATTTTACAGATATAAAAAAGGGTACTTTAATCGTTATCAATTAAAAAGATTGCTTAAGATGTAGTACTGGCTTGGAAAATTTAATAAGATTTTTTTCTTTTCTAAGATGCTGAAAAAAAAGCATTTGGCAACAACGGTTTTGATACCTTGACTTTTTTATTGACATTGTTAGAAATTAGACGAAATTACCAAATAGCAACTGTTATTGTGTTAAACGTTGCCAAATTTATTGTTCAATATTTTGCTTATATCTTTTAAAATGTAGCTCTGGAATTTTTTAAATTATTTTTCCCGTACTTTACTGAGTGTCCCCTACAATGTACTGAAGAGTTTATCCGTCATTTTCTTAACACCCTGTATATCGATTGCATCTTCTGTATTGTATGATTTTGTGGAGATTGCTATTGCTGACGTGCTGAAATGCAGCAGTCACATTGAATTGTAATTGCATGCATAATCTGTGAATAAAGAAAACTAAACTAAAACATCCTTGCCCTAATATGTATCTTCGAACATATGCGCTCGGACTGGAAGCTCGCTCTCCATCGCTACACACGGCGATGGAGAGTGTGCTTCCTGTTCGAGCGCATATGTTCGCATAAATATACGTATTAGGGCAAGGATGACACTTTAAGGCCTTATTTCTCGACTATTACTTGCCGGCGCAAAAATTCAATGGTACCTTGATACTCCTAGAGACACAAGATATCCGATAGTGTAAGCCATTTATTTCGCCCTATGTGTTATCTTTTATCAATTTCAACTTTCTAGCTGGTTTCGGCACCATGTATTGTTACTTCGTTAGGTAATAACAACAACGAGTTATGTTTTATATTTTTTATATTTATTTATTTATTGGCTACAACGGATGGTTAATCTGGACCTTAATAATAATTAATTGATTCGTTTCGTATTGTTGTTGGTTATCGTGACATCAACGTGTGTGTATTTATTGTCATCAGTCAGCCAGCGACATGACATGCCATACAAGTCATGAGTCATCGAAGTCATGCAAAGCGCGTTCAGCACACCTGACAAGTGCTGCCAACCCACGAAGACTAAAAAGCAGTAGATATTGTCGTAAATTTCGGTGGATGTTGCCAAATTTCGGTAGAAACTAAAACTACCGTCAGCGTCCTATAAACCTCAATTTTAGCTTGATTATTATCATGATATCAGTTTAAGTACCCCAGTTGTAGTTGCATACTGTGTTCTGCCTGCGTATGCGTAAGTTTTGTTGGCTAAAAATTTTTAAATTTAAAACATTTAAACCATCCTATTAAGAAATAATTGACAAAGCACAAACAAAGTCAACTAGAATCAAAATGATGCCCATCATAACTGGCAACTGACATGGTCATGGTTTGAGCCTCAGCTGGACATCTGACGGTGTAAGGGGGTCCCAAACTAGAAACATAGTTACCGATCACCGCGCCACCTAAGCACTGCATTAGGATAATTACAAATTTTGCCGCCATGTGAACAAAAATAATTCATTATTAGCCACCTGTTATTTAGGTAATAAAATAAAACTATTGTCAGAAACGAAAGGTTGTATAGTGGTATAAGGTAGATGGTAGAAAAAAGTAAATCGCAAATAACATTTTTATTAACCCAATATATTGTTAAATGATTATAATACTCATACCTAGATAACTTTTAGTGAAGCAAAAACTATTGACTTGAAAATACTAAGAAAAAAATGTACACATTTATAATAATAATTATTATAATATGATTTCCTATTTTATTATTTAATAATTTCCTATTAAGTAGGTTTTCATTCCTTTGAGCTGGTGCTCCATTGCGTGTCAAGCTCTTGTAATTTATCATTTCCAATCAAATGTGGAAATAAAGCACCAACAACATATTTTTATATACAGTATGTAATTTTGGGGCCTCTGACTGCATCTCCTTATTGAGATTATTAAAAATTGGCAGTATGAAATCCAAAAACTGCAAAAATAATTTGGCAATTGGATCATTTAGTTTAGTAAGCATTGTTTCTGTTGCTAAGATATCTTCGCCAATGACCGCGTCCGTAAAATATAATTTTAAGGCGACAATGGTTCAAAAATTCTGGACACAACCATATGAACAGACAACCACCGAGTTTGGGATGGATGTAAAATTTTATGAATTTTTATGTTTAAAAATTTTTGGAATTGCTCAAGTTCCATTTCGCTCTTTGGACTGGAGCTAAAGTAGGTAATTGTATACAGGGTGATTCACAGTCGATGGTACCTTAGACGTTTACGGGTAACGAGTCATTGGATTTTTCTGAAAATTTAGTCACTTGAATTTAGAAACTCTGCTCTATCGATCTAAAATATTTTCGGCATTGCGACGTTGCCGCTTATTTCGAAACATTGCAACAACGTTGATATTTTAAATGAGACACCCTGTATATTATTGCATTTTTAGATTGTCTGAGAAAATTCAGTGAAATATTAAGATAGGGACTAGTTAACCGTTTTATGCTGTCTTCTTGGCCGTTTTTATTGTAAGCTGCTTTGAAAATTGAAAATGGCGATTTTCACTTTTTTATAACCCAGAAGCTATTCAGTTTAAACTCAAACTGTGAAAACCATTATTACTGAATTTTCTCAGACAATATAAAAATGTAATATACAGGGTGTCTCATTTAAAATATCACCGTTGCTGCAATTTTTCTAAATAAGTGGCAACGTCGCAATGCCGAAATTTTTTAGACGATAGAGCAGAGCCAATTATTCAAGTGACTAAATTTTCAGAAAAATCTAATGACTGTGAATCACCCTGTATATCCCACGTTGCATCTTCAATAAACCGTGGCATTTTTTGACATGCATAGGAAGCGTGCAAATGAAAAGAATGACATACAGGGTGGATTGAAACGCCACATTAGAAAAAGTTCGACTTCCAAATGATCTAGGAATCTGAAATTTGGAACTTAGGCATCATACCTAATAACGAGTCAAAATGAAATATTACCAAGATGGTAGAACATTTAAAATGGCGAAAGCAATGGCCATCTTTGTTTTTTTAAATGGGACACCCCATATATTATTGCATTTTCAGATCGTCTGAGAAAATGTAATAACAATGGTGTTTATAGTAAGTTGTATTTTAAATTGAGTAGGCCATGAGTTATCAACAAGTGAAAATCGTGATTTTCCAACTTTAAAGACATTTACCACGAAAACGGCTCATGATATCAGAAAACGGCTTACATGTCCCTATCTTAACTTTTCATCTGGTATCCTACTGTAGAGTTGAAATGTTTATACAGGGTGATGAAAAATCTGACAATTTTCACCACCTTGTATAAAGATTTCAACTGCATATTTGGATGCCTTATAAAAAGTTAAGATAGGGACATGTAAGCCGTTTTCCGATATCTTGAGCCGTTTTCGTGGTAAATGTCTTTAAATTTGGAAAATCACGATTTTCACTTGTTTATAACTCATGGCCTACTCAATTTAAAATACAACTATAAACACCATTGTTATTACATTTTCTCAGACGATCTGAAAATGCAATAATATATGGGGTGTCCCATTTAAAAAAACAAAGATGGCCATTGCTTTCGCCATTTTAAATGTTCTACCATCTTGGTAATATTTCATTTTGACTCGTTATTAGGTATGATGCCTAAGTTCCAAATTTCAGATTCCTAGATCATTTGGAAGTCGAACTTTTTCTAATGTGGCGTTTCAATCAATCACCCTGTATACATTTCATGACAAATAAATGAGGTATGTCATTCTTTAATATCACCATCAGAAAGTCGTGTGTCCCCACCATTACATTGGCTCCATCTGAAGCAAATCCAATGAAATTATTTTTGTATGGAATGTTGTATTTCAGAATGTTTGGACAATCTCATTATACAGTGTGTGTCACAGGCATGGTACACCCCCTTTTTTTTCTTTATTTTTTGAGATAATTTTTTGAAATTTGTTACGTCGCATATTTCTCGATAAAGCGCACTTTTTAGTAGAAAATTGAATTTTTTCCCACATCCGGTTTTTCCGGAAATGTCACCAACTTTTTATTTTTAAATAGGACACCCTACATATTATTATATTTATGGATTCTATACATTTGTACGAATACAACAATACCACATAAGTACCATTTTAAATGTCAAATTTGTTTTTATTTAATATTTTATTTCCCAATTATAGTGTGCCATGACTTCAGTTGTGTTCGTCACAGATGCAAAACGGGTACACCAAAATGTCCTTTATTAAGAGTACTAGTAGATGGTACCTCAGTACCAATATGGTACCATTTGAAAAAAATGAATTCAGCTCAAAAAATCATTCCGTTGCACATTATCTATCCATAAATCACTTAATTTAGTACTTTGAACAAAATTCGATTTTTCTAGCATTAGATGATCCAATTGCAGTAAAATGAAATAGTCATGGCACACTATAATTGAGAAATAAAAAATTAAATAAAAACAAATTTGACATTTAAAATGGTACTTATGTTATGTAGTATTGTTGGATTCGTACAAATGTATAGAATCCAAAAATATAATAATATACAGGGTGTCCCATTTAAAAATAAAAAGTTGGTAACATTTCCGGAAAAACCGGATGTGGGAAAAAATTCAATTTTCTGCTAAAAAGTGCGCTCTACCGAGAATATGCGACGTATCAAATTTCAAAAAATTATCTCAAAAAAAAAAGAAAAAAAGGGGGTGTACCATGCCTGTGACACACACACTGTATAAGGTTGAAGCATCAGCACCTCTATTTAAGAAATTGCAAATTTTGTATTTTTCATGCTCGCGAATTTTCGTTCATTTAAAATTGTTGACGCCGCAGCCTCTAGAAAAAAAGAAAGAAATTTCTTGAAAAGCAAGCAACCTATGGAGAAAAATCAAAATGGGTATTGAAGGGGATATAAATTCCAACATTTTTTTTCGCAATTCTCATTTATTATGAATAAGTTTTAGTTTATAAATATTACAATATTATAGTACAATAATTATTGTCTGTTGGTTTTTGCTATTTTGAGTATTTGCACACCTAATAAAAATAATTGAAATCAATATAATGTTTTAGAAGTATTAGGATGTTATAGATAACTTTTCTTCTTCTTTTAAGTGTGTTCAATTCTGTAATCTATCTAGTCAGCCTTACGTACTCAGGTTATGGATTAGGTATTTTAGAAATTTGGAACTTCAGGATATAATCTAATTTCCTCTGATATAAATAAAATAAGTAATAAAATAACTCAACAAATCGTTACATTAATGTAGGCTTTATTAGTTATACAAATATACCTCTATAAGTATGAACAAATATAATTAACTAAGTTAACTAACTATTACTAACTAATATAACGAATTTCACTTTTTGTGCTTTTGACCACATCGCTGACTGGTTTTCTGCTGGCAACTTTTCTTTTTGGACTGGATTATGTTGTGCCAGAATTTGCCTCAGAACTAATTAACACGGGGAACACTTTTCAAACTTAATTTTAGAACCGATGGAACATGCTGATGAAAGTTAGAAAAAATTTTGATAACTGAACTATCTAAAAATTAATTTTTAAAGTTAAATAATGAAGTCAAGGCTACATTGCTTCACCAAAGTCACGTTCTTGCTCAAAAGTAAGTTATTAAAGACTGCACCATTACTTTGCATTGGCTAGGTAGATATTTAACGCTTTTCGCATTTTACAGTTAAATTGATAATAATTACACAATAAAAGCTTCGGAAGATAATATATCATAATATCAAAAACTAATGTCACAAAATAACTATGCACAATAACACACAAATTTTAGGTAGCACAAATCGAAATTCTCTCCTAGAAATTTTCTGTTATCGTAAAAAAATGATTCGGTCCTACCACTTCAAATTATATCATCACACGCACAGAGGTGTATGTGATTTCTGTAAATAAGGTTGGTATACAGATGATGTCATTCGTGACGTCATGGCCAGTTTAGCTGACATGGTTCTTATCTGTAGCTATTCTTGGTAAAACCCAAGTGATCCCACATCTGGTCTGCAGTTTATTTACTTTGCCAGGAACTTCATGTACTTTTGATATGCTTCTCGCACTCGGGCTTTTTCCAAATAACCGTCCTATTTGGACAGTTGAAAGTTTGTAAAGTTCTCTGCTTCCTCGACGTCTAGTTTTTTGTGTTTAATATCTTATCATAGAGGTACATTTCCCTTTTAACCTCTGGGAGGATAGATGCCATCCTTCCTGAACATTAGATATTATCGGAAACCTTTTTTGAATTCTCTCCAATAAGCCAATAGGAGTATGGTAAATGGGGTTAAATAAAATATTGACAAATTAACTTGAAATACTTTTTTTGATTGAATAAAAATCAATTTTGTTGTAGAAAAAAATAACTAAAACAATATCAAGGAAAATGCGATAAAAATCTAACAAAAATGTCCAAATTTGACTGGCTACATCGCAGTCAGTTTTAATCCAAAAATCTTTTTTAACCCACCATTTTGAAGACAATCTACTAATTTTTCTGTATAGCAATGCCTATAACCTTTCTCTGCTCAAAACAAAAGTTACGAGCAAATAAAATGAAAAAGAGAAAAACATATTTTTTTGTCTTTTCTTTAAATGACTTTTTTGAATGTTTTTGATACAAGAAATTTTTTCTAAATTTTTAAATAAACTATTTCGATGGAAAATCGTATTTTGTACAAAAAATTTCGTATTCCTTATCTGAATTTTGCTTCTTTTTCAAGATATAATTAAAATTACCGCTATCTCCAATTTCCACCCTCTAATTTAATAGCACTCCGCAATTTTTTAATCATTGATGACCATTTGAAGGAGTCATGCAATAAAAACTCACCTTGAACCTTGAACCCACCTTGAGAACCTTGAAAAAATAAAACTTTGTCGGTCCAATTGAGCATGCATATGATGAGCTCTTGACTCCAGCACCCTTCTTAAATTTCCTCATTGAGACAATCCCGGTGATTTACAGTTGGATTAAATTCTTACAACTGTCTTTGCCGTTTATTCTCGTCTTTCTTTGGTTTTTGTGGTCTAGTGTCTCTGCTTTGTTTATTGCTTTTTATAGTTGTCCCCTCTTTTCTTTGTCCTGTTTTTCTAGTTGTCTTCTCTCTCTTTCTTGTTTCTCTGTCTTCTCTGTTCTTAATGTTGCTTTTCTCGTTATCTACCTTGCTGCTGGTTCGTAATCGCAGAAAGTAGTCATGTTAATTTGGTGCCATCTTCATTTCTTTATCATTGCCTTATCGGCTTTTTTTTTGCTTTTCTAATAATTGTGTTTTATGTTCCTCTTTTTAATTTTTTAATTTTACAGTAGTCATTCCTGTTCTTCCTCTTTGGTGAAGGCATATCTGGACAATCGTTTTAAAATTCTTTCGTTTTTCTGGTCGAAACAATTAACTGTTTTTCTTGAATACATTTTTTACTTAGTTATATTACGTAATTACTTAATTTTTAACAAATTACCTACTTTATCTATAAAGGGGTGGTTTACTTTAACTATATTTAGTACTGTCTCACTAAATGTAATTCCAATACTTCCTTTAGTAGGAAGAGCAAAGTCGGCAGAATCAAAAAATGATACATTGACAATTAAAGGCTAATTAAATGCCCTAATTCAAAATTTCCAGCTCTGCGCATTTTTTCAAAAATGACTGTTCTGCTAGTTTGCTGGCAGAGCATGCACTAAAAAGTGGTGTAAGAAAATAAAATCGTAATTCCACTTGCGCAGTAATTAGAGGCTCATTAAAGGCTTCGGAAAGACAGTAATCGCGAAGTAAATGCTCTATCCCTTTTCTTGAAAAAATGGGAAAAGTCCGGACTTGGGCAAAAAGTCGGCAGAACATGGCCGGAAAGTGTCTCCTCCAACAATGGAGACCACCTTTTCCGTCGCCTACTCATTGAGGGCTAATTAAATGCCTTAATTAAACATTTTGAACTCCGCGCATTTTTTTTTTAAATTACCGTCCAGCTTAAACTGAAGCTGGCAGAACATGCCCTAAATAGTGGTTTAAAAAACTATAAATCGTAAATTCTCCGATCCGCAGGTTCGTTGTTGAAATGTAATAGTAGAGTTTGCTGGCTCACTAAAAGTCGTCTAGAAACGATTTTTATTTGTACATTGTTGCTAAAAGCTACGTCCAATTTAAAAATTCCTCATCCAAAAAGAAAACATATTGGTCTGGTCGTAGAAAATTCGCCCCGTACCGCTGGGGGTGGATTAAAAAAGAACTCTATATGTTGAAAACATAAATTTTATATGGCGCGTCATAATGCATAAACGTTTGCCCGAAACAAGATAATTTGGAATTCCTTTCTCATGTCCATAACTCAATAACGCGTCAACCGATCGAAAAAATCATTTCTATTAACATAGTAGATCAAAGATCGTACATTACACTGCGTTATTCAAAATGTAATTCGGATGATCCGTGCCTTCAAAAAAGTTTTTTTTTTTTAATCCACCCCCAACAACGGGGCGAATTTTCTACGACCAGGTCAAAATGTTTTCATTTTGGACGGGGAATAATTTTAAAATGGTCGTAGCTTTTAGCAACAATGAGGAAACGGAATGATACGATAGGAGCCCATATTTTTTTACTCTACTATAATAACATTTTGTCCCGAATGAAAAAAGGTAGATCACCGTGGGAGGTTGAAAAAATTTTACATTTCAAAATACTTGATGCATTTTTTTTTGTCTGAGTCTGATACACCACTGATTTTCTTTGTGTATTTTCTGTGCAATCTTTTTCAGGAATTGAATAATTGTAATAGTTGACAGAAATGCACATGTCCGAAATAATTGTAGACTTATTCTTCACAGACAGGCTACCAATATGCTACGTCCGCATAGATGTAGCCCGTTTCCTGAAAACGTACGCGAATCTACTGAAAAATCTAGCTCGTATTACGAAAAAATTCTATTTGGAATTTTCTATTGGAACATTAATATTGGTACGCGATTTGACTGAAGCGAAGGGCATTTTGAAGTCTGTGTTGATTGTGTCATTGAGTGAGTCTGCAGGAAAACGCTCTGACGATGAGGAAACAATATGCACTACCAACAAGTCAAAGCTGCAAAGGCTAATCACTGGACAGCCACTGCTTGATGAAATGATTGAAGAAGCCAAAAATCAAGTTTCTCCCGAAGACATCTTCTAGCTGACATTCGACATCTACCTATGTGCTCCTGTATACAGGGTGTTCCAATATTCCATGGACATGGAGCAACCACAGATTACTGAGGTAAAAAAAGTAGCTCGGACCAAACTTATCTCTATACCAAAGTGCTTCGTTTGTTCGTTAGAGGGCTTCAAAGTCTTTTGAAAATTTTAGTTTTTTTGAAATAGCTCAAAGTCGGCTGATTCCAATTCGATGAAATTTGGTAGGTAAATTTCTTATTAAAAGTACTAATTTCTGATGTACATGATAATTTGACGGAAACCCGGGAAGGGGTGAAACTACCCCTACCCTCCATTATAATCGATCATAATTATTGATAGGGTAGCAGGAACGCTGTTCATGTTTTTTTTTGTTTGAAAGATACATCGTTTTAGCCCATTTTTGGTCTCCTACAAAAATCTGTATCTCTCCGAGGTGCCATGTGATAAAATAAATTAGTCGATGACACCTAACCAAAATTTTATTTCATTCATTTACTTTTAAATCAAATTTTCAATTGTCAGGTGATTATTTGATCTAATCTCATAAAAGATGCTCGATGTGGGCGCCGGTTTGGACCCTAGAAAGTTCCATCCTGCGCAAAAAAATGATTTGAACTTTTCTTGGAACCTCGTCGTTTTGCAAACTGTTTACTGCGTTTGAAAAAAACCGTTTGCAAACACCTGAAAAAAAAACCGAACCATACTAATCATCTTTTATGAGATTAGATCAAATAATCACCTGCACAATTGAAAATTTGATTTCAAATTAAAAGAATGAAATAAAATTTTGGTTAGGTATCATCGACTAATTTATTTTATCACATAGCACCACGGAAAGATACAGATTTTTGTAGGAGACCAAAAATGGGCTAAAACGATGTATCTTTCAAACAAAAAAACATGAACAGCGTCACTGCTACCCTATCAACAATTACGATCGATTTTAATGGAGGGTAGGGGTAGTTTCACCCCTTCCCGGGTTTCAGTCAAATTATCATGTACATCAGAAGTTAGTACTGTTAATAAGAAATTTACCTACCAAATTTCATCGAATTGGAATCAGCCGACTTTGAGTTATTTCAAAAAAACTAAAATTTTCAAAAGACTTTGAAGCCCTCTAATGGACAAACGAAGCATTTTGGTATAGAGATAAGTTTGGTCCGAGCGACTTTTTTTTACCTCAGTAATCTGTGGTTGCTCCATGTCCATGGAATATTGGGACACCTGTATATCGACAAATTTGGATTTGGCAGAGTACCAGCTTCCAGCGCCTCTGTGGAAGGAGAGTTCAATAAACTTGTAAATAACATTTTGAGAAATGAAATTGGTAGAACGAGAGTGGACAGATTTCTTGAAAGCCACTTGAAAGTTTTGGATGGCCAAATGAAGCTTATCGACTCCAAATTGTTAGATAAACAGGTTCCGGATACTGAAGAAGAAAAGGAAACTGATAAAGCTAATTCATCAAACTTTAGATTTTTTCTTTAGATTCAGAAACTTTGGATGAAACTTCAGATGTATCAGATGAAAAAAGTTCTCGTGAGAAACGGGAGTCCCACAACTCGCCTATTCAGGAAATCAGCAATAATTCAAACGATTTGTCGATATTGAATGCAAAGCAGAAAATAGCTGCAGAAGATAGAAGAGTGGAAACGTACGAATATTCTCGTGAAGAAGACGGTTTCGGTGAAGTGGAGGGCAACACGGAGACCTCAAAAGGCATGAAAACATGCATCGCGTGTCGAAGAGCAGACGATCTGACGGGTGCACACCGATGTGCTGTTTGTGATAAGCCCGTACACATTTTTGATGGATGCTCGCTACCTCTGTCTCATTAAGACGAAGGCTACGGTGAAAAACGTGTTTGTTTCGAATGTGATTATTCAAAAGCTGCGTCACATATTCTGTCTTTGCGGCATGAAGAAAATTGGATAGGACTAATACAGAAACCTACGAAATCCAGAACGAGAGCGAGTTGTTACCTTGGCAATAAACAGCATTGTTCAATGCAATGAATTTTCCGAAAAACGTCAAATATCCAATAATATGAAAAATGGCTCTCTAGGACGTGGTACAGTTTCAACAAAAACACACACTAGAAGTGTTACAAATACATGCACTTTCGATTCTCTTTTGCAAGTTATCCTTCTTGCTGTGACAGAAGACCACCACATCGAGACCACGAGCAATCTATTTTTGCAGCTCGTACTCCGGATAGCTACAAAAGGCTTGGACGGTCCTCATCCATACAGGCTTTGAACTGATCTTCTATATGACTGCTTGGAAAAAGAGGGCGCTAGAGTGATGGTAACATACAACTGTACATCATTAAACTCTGCAATCACAATTCCACATGCTGTTCTATATTTATTCCGTGACGATCCGAGCTGTGAGCAACGTTCAGCCTGCACCAAGGGATGCAGTAAAATATTGAAGAAGCGTGCTGTAATTACCATTGACTACGATATGAAGACTAACTTCGACCACACAATGGAAAAACATCTTCTCTTGGCGGACCGCCCATGTAATCTTTGCTCTTTAATGGTTGTAACAACGTTAGAAACAACCGGTAAATTTTCAACGTAATAATTGTATGCATACTGTGTAGTTAGTTTAGTTATACATATAATGAGTGGGTCGATTAGTGACACCTCCATTGCAAACAAGTGGTCTATTGTGGTTCACACCTAAGTACTTTACATCCACTCTAGCAGGCCACTGCTTTTTAAAAATCTAATGACCTTAGATGGTGTGAATGTATCCAGGTCTCTTGGAGAGAGAAATACTCTTCCGAACGTTGAGTGCCTGGTTCTTCCCAAGGCGGGGCAGTTGCATAGAACATGCTCTGCTGTTTCTACATCCTCCAAACACAGGCGACATTCTGCGTTATCGGCTAGATTCATCCTGTGTAAGTGGTGGTTCACTTTGCAGTGTCCTGTGTATAGGCCTATTAGGGCTATTAGGTCAGTCCTTTTGAGTTCCAGTAGCTTTTTAGCTCTGTTTCTCGAAGGTCCCTCAATGAAGGTCTTAGAGTGAGTTAATCCTGGTAGAGTTTGCCAGTACCGAAGTACCTTATTTTCCGCCCAGGTGTCTATTGTTGTTTTGGCAGTATTTGAGGATATGCCAACAGTAGGTTCTGGTCCTGTAAATTTGGATTCAGTTGCTCTTCTAGCCAGAGAGTCGGCTATTTCGTTCTCTCCAAGGTCGGAGTGACCTGGAATCCAGACCAAAGTCAAGTTATTGTTTTTAGCTACCTCATTGAGTGCTGCTTGACAGTTCCATATTAGTTTGGAGTTGAAACAAATGGAGCAAAGGGCTTTCAGGGCCGCTTGGCTATCTGAGAAGATTTTAATTGTTTTCCGTGTGCAGTGCGTTTCATCCAGCATCTGCGCACTGAGTACAATGGCATAAATTTCTGCCTGAAATATTGTTGCGTACTGACCCAGGTTTGCAAAGAATTCTCGTCTTGACACAGCGTCGTATGCTCCGGATCCAACTCCCGTTGGGGTCTTTGAACCGTCGGTGAACCACGTGAGGTCTGCTTTGAGGAGGTCGTTTGAGTTACGCTCCCATTCGTCTCTGCTTGGAAAGAGGACGTTGTATGCAGTGTAGTGGTTTGTAGTGTATGGCATCATGTCTGAGGGCATACCCAGAAGACTGTGACTTAGAGTGTCGTCCAGTAGACTGGTCCGCTCCATGACCCAAGTCATTTGTGTGTTTCGTACTACCGTATGCATACTGTGTAACTTGGAAGCAAACTTTTTTTATGTATTCTTCAAATAGTATCAAAGATTTTTGACCGTGCTTTCACGCAGTCGCACATATGCGCCCTTGTTGATTAAGGGAGCCATAAATGATGTCAAAGTTTTCTGTCGTTTTTTCGACCACCCTCCTCTCCCCCAGCTGTCACAATGTGTCACAAAATCGAGGACCCCCCCCACAGTGCCACGTCACAATGAAAATTTGACAAAATGTCAAAAATTGTCCGAGTTTTTGAGTTACTTATGTAATTTAAAAATAAAATGCCTGAAGTTTGTGACTAAAAATGTTGAAGTTTGAATGTTGTCTATCGTGGGAATTTAGGAAATTTAGGTGTTTTGAGGAATTTATGCATTTCGAAGCTTTAGCGAGTTTCAATAAACGTTGAAGTTGTGAAATTTTGAACATTTAAGCCTTTCAAATTTCGTAAGTTGTGGGATTTTAGTAAACCATGAAATCTTGACGGCCTCGGAAATTTTGGAACTGGGAAGTTATTGTTTTTCCAAGTTTCAAGAACTTCAAAAAAATCTATAGAATTTACGATTTGGTTCAAAGCTATTGAATTTCAGAGATTTCTTAGTTCTGAAGTTTTGGAAATTCCGGAAATTAATTAAGCTTTGAAGTACCTACATATTTGTAAGCGCCCACGAATTTTTAAGTTTTAGAGTCTTTAGTTTTTGGGAATTTCAAAAGTTTTGAAGTGGCAAAGAATTTTGTTATTTAAAAGCCTAGAAGATCCGAAACTTTTGTGATTATGGAATTCCGAAAGTGACTCCCATCCCCCCGAAAACCTTGATATTACAGGGTCGAAAATATGTTCACTGATAACGACATAATAATTTAAAGCTTTTAATATGATTGGCAAGTCCAAAAAAGTAAAGTTTGAGACAATCTTGTGAGACAACGTTTCCATGCTCAAAATTGCACGTTTTTTTACAGGCAATTTCATGTTCGACGAAATTCGTAATGCTGACTTGATGCCCGCACCCGCAAGTTCCATTGCAATCTATTCCGAAATCTTTCCACATAAACGATGAGAATAATGAAACCACTTACAACCTTGGTGGAGTGATTGATTTTAAACTGCCATATTCATCGTTACGAGGAAATGGAAGCTCTCATCGTGCTCTCTTGGACGGGTTCAACAATAAAGTATTATTATAACAGTTGAGTGTTGAGTGCTGCCACCTATCAATAGTGTCAACTCTCTCATCTGAATTATGTTGGTGTGTAAAAAATTAGTAACTGACAAGTATGTGAAAAAGGTGTTGAGTTGTAACTTCGAGTTGTGCTTGTAAAACATGAGTGTCTGCATCTATTAAAAATAAATAAATAAATGAACACGTAGTATATGAATCTTCTAAATGACCTAATTACCAAATAAAGCTGTAGGCCACTTCACCGCGATTTGTTTACAACAGTCAGAAAAATGGGTCGAATTTGACGACCTTCATGACAGAAAAAAATTCAGGGGGAAGTCATCTGCGTGTTGTCCCAGTTTATTAA